>BLKR01015830.1:0-48205 GCA_011170035.1 Teleogryllus occipitalis | reverse complement strand
TTTTTAAATGAGTATTTTTAATTAAATTTTTGCTTTAATTTAATTGAATTTATAAAAAAATCTCATTATCGGAACAGAATTTTTCTCCACTAATAGACCAAAAAACGCTTAAAAATGCAAAGGTTGAAGGTCATTGAAATTACTGAATATTTGAAAATTGCAAAAGTTAAAATTAATGTGAGAACGTACGTGCTGTTGTATCATCACTAGATTCTAGGGCATTGTTTGACATATTCTTACTTCTTGATGTAAACTACTGCACATGTTCACGTACATGCTCTGAAAATACATACATGCTCACGTACATGCTCTCTCATGAAACATATTTATCGATTTACGCGAGACTCTTAATTTGCTTAGCTACAGCTTTAGAGCTTCCTAATTAAATCGAAAACCTTTTCGAAATCAACATTACTGCAAGGAACTCATTTTATTAGTTTATTTTGGGTCGCATCAACTACAAACGTCATTATTGACCGCACCAATTACATTATCTAATACATAGTTTACATTTAGATTTCTAATACAAAATTACATTGTTTTGATACCATAATTCTACATTAGTACAATACAACAGTGTTCACAATAATTAGAATGTTGTTTTGATCTTAAATTTCCGATATAATACCAGTAATTTTACAAAATTTCACCACTTGGTTTTGATAGTCCGGGGAATGTAACAGTGCACTTACGTCCAGTCCCCGCAAGATGCTTTTTCGCTCTAAGGAGAACTTGGGACATGACACTTATGATGTGGTCCAAGGTTAGATTACAACTGCACACATCACAAGTTCGGGGAGAATTCTTTTGTAGTAGCTTAATTAAGAGTGTCCCGTCCGGATTCTTGTTATGACCGCTGGTAAAGGAACTCGTTTATGTAAATGTTTCTTATCAATTAGTGAATAAAAATCACAAAATATTGTTCCTGGTTGCGAAATATCTCTTAAATCCCGTCTGCAATTCTAAGGCTTGAATGTCTTGCTCTGATCATTACATTGGACGGCCACTGAGAATTTTGTAGAACTGTTTCCTTAACATCGGTACATGAATTGTTAGGAATGATTTTCAGGCAATTTATGTTGCCTTTATTTCTAATGAGGGTTAGTGGTGTTTAATACGTTCCAGAATCAACACTGCTATTAACATTAACATTACCAATATCACAATATCTTCAAAGACTTTCTAGAATTTTTTTTGTAGTTCATTTTGTAAGAATGCCGCTGCGCTGCCCTCATTTCCTATTCCTTTGAGTCCACAGAAGCTGGTTCGTCTGCAATACGTATATATCGGTCAGTGAAAAGAAATGCCCCAGCGTTTGCCATAATTTAATTTCCTACATTTATTTTATTTCAAATGACTGTGGTAATGATACTAGAATTTTATTCTAAACGTCCCATTTATAGACTAAATAACATTGCAATATTACTTTCGGGAACAGACGAAAATTTTCCCCAAAGTAGTTTTTTTTAAATTATGATTCTAAATGCTATCAACATCCGTAAGCCTACAAACGAAAATGTATCATGCGCGAGTTCTATCAAAAAATTACAGTTTTTGTCACGGAAAACCTGTCGCTAGGACAGAAAAACGTACTTCTGATTTTTAGAACAGTAAAGAATTCGAGACGAACACGATATTAAGTTTATATAATTACACACAAACTGTAATAAATATTGCATGGGTTGTTTATTTAATAAATATGAAAATATATTTTAGTTATTGATGTGAATCATTTATTTTGAATTGAAGTGTATATTTTGTAAGTGTATAGTATATATTTTGTTCCCGAACCTTAAAGTATAATGTGATGCTCTGGCAGTGCTGGTACTTGTTCTGTAGACAGTGTCGTTTATAACAATGATATCTCCGCCTCCCTGATATTTTGTTGAGGCACTTCAACGACCGGTTCTTCCCGTAAAAAGTACCTCAGTTTTTAAAAAAAAATATTCAAGGTCGCATCAACATCTAGGTCATTAACGACCACTGTTGGAGTTAACGTTATGGTAACAATGAAGATGAAACGAAATGGTGATGATGAGGGGTGTAAGGACGAACACAAATACAACAATGTCCGTGGCGGGACTCGAACCCGCGACCCAGGCCGGCACCTCCGTATTAGTTTTGGGGAATTTTAATTAATTAAAAATTAATACACTTTGGGGCATTATAATTTTGAAACATTGTTCTCATAAATGTGTCGTGCGCTTGGCGACATCTTAAACAAGAAAAACTGTATACGCACAAATGTTCTGAAACGTTTTTAAAAAGCATAGATATGCAAATTTTTGCGTTGAAGGTAGATATCTTATTCAGTTTTGTAGTTTTATGCTTCAGAAATATTATATATATTTCGATTTTGATTTTTACGGTTTATCTGTTTCTACAAATCAGAGAGAATCGTTCGTGTCGACGGGCCGTCAACTTAAAACCGTTTACAATTTCATGAATTTGCATTCTAAACATGTTGCAACCAGTGCATTTAAATTTATTTGATGGAATGTTTTACTCCTATTTATAGAAGATTATGAACTTACGAAGGGTTTTTAAATTTTATTTAATGCTACAAAATTACCATTCTCTACACATTCGGTCTTTTATAGCAATATTGTTATCACAATAAAAAAACAACAACAGTGTCTTAAAATAAATTAAATTATACAGGAATTTAAAATGTTTTGAATTGCACTTTTTTCCTTCACTTTAATTATGTATTGAAACGTGACTGTTTATACCTCAACTAAGTTAGATTCTTTCATAAACGAAACAGATCTAAGAGCATATTTCTGATCCCGGTGAATGCGCTGATAAGTCATAAACACAAATTTTACAGGAGAGCAAAAACCAACGTTTAAAGTAATTC
Organism: Teleogryllus occipitalis; assembly: GCA_011170035.1. Lineage (NCBI taxonomy): Eukaryota > Metazoa > Arthropoda > Insecta > Orthoptera > Gryllidae > Teleogryllus > Teleogryllus occipitalis. Next base: position 45,345 of record BLKR01015830.1, on the reverse strand, counting down.
ATTCAGGGATTAATGATATTCAAACGAAGGTAGATTTTGTTTGAATATCATTAATTCTTTGTTTTTATATTATTAGTTTAAAGTGGATTTTCGCTTCCCTGCAAGATTTAGATTTTTTTAACTTATCAGCTCGTTCATCGGGGTCAAAGATATATCATCATTATTACAAAATCTAGGTTGTTCGGTCTTCGAAGAGAAGTGAGCGAGGCAAAGGGACCCTGGATTTGCTGCTCGCCCTGCGGTGGCGCAGCGTCCAACTCCACGTGCGGCTGCCTCGCCTCGCAAGCGAAGCAACCGCAAGCATGTTAGATCTGGTTTCCGCGCGCGACAACCGCTGCGGTCATTCGTCCATGGTGTACAGCGAATGCTAAATTGGGGGAGGGGGTGCTCCTCCCCCATTCCCGTCCCAGCAGAGACAACCCATGGCCCTCTAAGCCCCGACTCCCACGACCGTGAGGGTGCCGCCATTCGAAGTTTTGTTGAGCCTGGTGTGTCTGCGATAGCAAAGACCCATGCACAACGATTGTGAGGGTTTTGGGAAGGGTAGTATTTGCTATACCTACATGTGTGATATTGTAAAGGTATGGAAAAGTGTGTGTGTGTGCGTGTGTGTGTGTGTGTTAAGAGGAGCGGAGAGGACAAGGATGAGGATGAAGAGATCTCTTCGCTCGGAGCAGACGGCTGCCTCAAGACAATCGGTGAATTGGACTCGTTATTTACCTGTGTCGAAAACCCACCGTCGTACCGGGAGCGGTGGCTCAGTGCATCAACTGATGTCACTGCAGCGCCTCTTATCCGGAGGTCCTAGGTTGGAGTCTTGACGGCGGCAGGATTTTCGACACTAGCTTTTCAGCTACGTCGAATTCAGTCGCTGTCTGGAGGAGACGCGGCGATCACATCTATCGCGTTGTAGGGTCGCCTACGATAAATTCGATCCATCACCTACAATCGATCGATCGTCTACAATAAACATTTGAATGATGATAATATCGTGCATTACAACATAACATTTTCGGCATATGCAATAGAATTTGTGGATTTGAAAAAGTTGAATTATGCAACTCTCCTCCATATACAGTCGACTGTCCACCTTATAAGGCGAAATAGGCGTGGCTTGACGTAAGCGCTAATCTTACCTATCTTACCTCCCCCTCCCCCTGGGAGAGGAATGCCTTCCACCACCCATTTCAGAGGGCACTTTATTGACACATTACATCGTGTATGAAATAGCGTATATTAAAAGTATAAAACAACAGTATAAATAAAATTGTATATAATTTTACGATCTGCCTTTTAGCCACGTAGTTGGGAAAGGTCACTGAGTGGGCTCATTATGAGCTTCGTATCAGTATATATTCCCAACTACGTGGCTAAAAGGCCGATCGTAAAATTTGAAAACCGCGCTTTCTGAAAGTTAGCGCATCCAGTGAATTGAGGGTGCGTCGGGAGCTTGTCGTAGTGCTAGCGGTACCTCACCGTGCTACCTGGGTGGCGCGCGATTGGTTAGAATACTGTGACGCGGCCAGCTGCTCCACGAGCTAGGAAAGGTGTCAACTCGTTCACTTGAGGAAGGAGCGTGCTAGTGTACGGTTGGGCAGCTCGCCCAGTGGACGGATGGTGTCGGTGTGCAGTTGGGTAACGAGAAGGTCCTTGCGGTGAGGTACAGGACGTCTTCACGAGAACGGTAAGTTTTGTCAAGGCAAATGGCCGCCCTGGTGCTCAAGTAAGTAAAAATCAAAAGGGAACCCTTTGACCGTCGCGTGAGTTGATGGACCGAGACTACCAGGTTGGGAGAGCTGAATTTGAATATTCCGTCCACCTCACATTTTACTAAATGGATCAGAATTGCTTGATTTTTGAACCAGAACACAACTTTAAGAGCTTTATACTGTCCTTTGTATGGTTCCTTTGGTGAATTTCAAAGTGTTCTTATATGGAGTTATTTTGGTCAGTACACGGCTTTTAAGTGGTTAAGTTGAATTGTGAATTTTGTGATCGTTTGGAAGTTGAAGGTATGCTATGGTGAATAACTTCAAACATAACTTCATGAACATTTATACTGTTAATTACTCTTAATTGATTGAATTGATTTGGGTAGTTCATGTCAAGTTTTGGAAATAGAATTTATGCTAAGGTGGATAATTTGAACATAATCTTATGTCAATTGATACTGTTTACTATTATTCTCTCTCTTCTGCGAGTGGAACTACACCATGCGGCGTCTCTCACACCCAAAATTCATCTTCTTCTATCTTGCCAATTATCATCCTCGATGTGAAGATCTCTCATTGTCTGTTGCACACCATCATACAATGTGAGTCTTGGTATACCTCTCTTTCTGTGCATTGGCACCTGCCACCTCCAAGTTTTTAATGGTCATCTTTCCTCCGGCATTCTTCTAAGATGCCCATGCCATTTTAACATTCTCCCTTCTATTGTATCCATTACATCCGAAATGACACCCATTTGCAGCTTTATATTTTCATTCCTGATTCTTTTCATTAACGTTAACACTACAGCTGCGTCCCCAAAACTCCATTTCCATAGCCTTTAACTTTTTCTCATTGCTTTACGAGATCTCCCACAACTCAGCACCATACTGTGACATACCAATATGGGGACATGTTTTATTATAGAATATTTGTCGTAAATGGGCGAAATGGTTAGGGCAAATAATAAGCAATATGTCGCCTTAGTAACGACGTCGTGGTTGTTGTCAGGATAAACAAACATTCATCTGACCGTGGAGGTGACGGCGTGAGTAGGAGGAAATATAAGAGATTTGTGGATTGGTTGAAGAAGCGTCGACTGATTATTAAAACGGAAGTTTGTGGCATTTTGTCGAAACAAGATAGTAAAAAAAATAAAAGAAAGACGAGGCATTGTGGGTTTTAAACGGACGAAAAAATTCATTCGGTCGCATGTCGTGACGGTGAGCAGGTCGCTCGCGAATAGATTAATTTGTGCATGTTAGGACTCGTAAAAATTTTGGGGGTCTACAGTACGTGTTCAGACTTTGAAATATTTTCGTGTGGTAGAGCAAGAATCGGACTTGAGGGACATATTAGGACTCTGAATATTTTCGTGGCAGAACCAGAAGTGAACTTGTGATACTTTCTAAGATTCGTGGAACGTGTCGAGTTCTGAATATGTTGCTGTGCATTAAAATTAGACTTGGAAGTTTTTCGCGAGTGAACTCTAATCATTCTTGAACTTATAAATGTGTGCGTTTCACGAACGATACCGGACTTTGCATATTTTCTTGCTATAAACGGAAGACGGAATTGAAAAATTTTTTTGCTGTGTAATCTTAAAGGCGCTGGATATTTATACGGAGAGAGTGGGCATCAGACATAATATAGTGGAGCTAGAACAAATATTTGAGTGGTGCGAAACGGTGAATCGGCAGTGTTCGTATTTAAAGAAGAGAAGAGGATTCGTGGTAATTGGACTTCGGGACTTCGGAACCTTAAGAAAGAAGGGAAGGCGTTTCTTCGAGGTGGCATCGAATCAAGAGCGCGCGAAGACCAGAATCACCGAATAAGGTTCGAACCAGGTCATGACTAAACAAGGTTTCTCATTGTACATTTTTACATTATTAATTTGCTACATTTTTAATAGGAAATAAACATTAAGTTTCTCTTTGAAAGAAAGATAAATGATTTTCATTGGCCAATTCAAGCTAATAAGTAGGTAGATCAAATAATGTTTCAGATTCCTCGCCATTCTGTATAGATGGCAGATTGGGTAATCGGCTATTAATAGATAATAGCGAATATTTCTGACATGACCCATCGACCCAGCTAGCGGGGTAATATTTAGTTTTTGTCAGAGTAATAATAGTTAAAATATTATCGTAACCTTTTTCCTGGCGCCCATGTTATTAGAAATTCGGAAACAGGTTACGACGAATCGCCCAATAATTGTAGCAGTTAGTGGGTATGTTTCAATACAGTGATATACTTTCCAAAATTATTTTATAAATTCTAACTTTCACTTTACTAGCAATATTTTTATTCCATATTATTGAATGCAATTGCAAAATAGCAGATTTTCCTTGCTGAATGCGATGTTTAATTTCCTCTTCATTGCCCCCTTGGTCTGTTACAATTGTTTCTAAATACTTATACGTCTGACAACCCTTAAAAACCTAGCCATCTTCCATTTCTAAATATATGCCTGTCCCTCCTACCACCGTGTACTCTGTCTTTTTGAAATTGACTTTCAAGTCCAATTTTCCATATTTCTCATTTAATTTCCTTAACATATAATGTGCATCGTCTTCATCCTCAGCGAATATCACTTAATTATCTGCAAAATTAAGTGAGTAAAACATATCGTCATTGAATTTTATTCCCATCCATTCACATTTTATCTTCCATTTTTTTAGAGCTTATTTTATTTATTTATTTATTTAGTCAAAAACTGTATGTGATGTATGGGGGAGAAAATCATATGCGCACGTTTACTTGAGCTTCTCATAGGTATATTTTTAAGAGGGCTGATGCAATACGACACTCCTGGCTTAGCACTTTATTTATCTTGATTTCTTTTGATATGCTATTTCCTCATTTGACGCGATATATATAACTCTCTAATGACCTTAATACATATGCTATTAATATGTTGGTTTTCCATAGCCATCCACAATTTTGAAGGGGGGACACTGTCGTACGCCTTTTGCAAGTCAATATAGACTAGATGTGTCAATATAGACTAGATGTGTGGTTATGCGCCAGCCGCTTATCTGTAACTTGTAGGATAGTAAATATATTATCTATGCAGGATCTACCTGCTCGAAAACCACTCTGTTGTTTCGTTTCATTAATTTCATTTTCCAATCTGTTTGTAATATTTTTACCGTATGTTTTACCAAGAGAACTCAGGACGGTTATACCACGGTAATTGGAACATTTTTCTTTATCCCCTTTTTTAAATATATTGGAGATGTAACCCACTTTAAATACTTCAGGTATTCTACAACTCCTGAGGCACGCATTAAATAATTTTGAAAGCTGTTCGAACAATACTGCTGAAGCTAATTTTATTACTTCTATATTTATACCACCGGGTCCGGGAGCTTTACCGCTTTTGAAACTTTTCACCACTTTCTCAACTTCAATTGGTGCTATCTTCTAGTTTATTATTCTTAATTGGTTAAATTGAGTTGTAAATTTTATGGTGATAGTTTTGGAAGTCCAAATTTCTACTATGGTAGATAATTTTGGACATAACCTTATGTACAATTATACTGTCCAATAAGTGGTTTAGTTTGTGAATTTCAATTTTTTATGGAACTGTATTTAGTTTAATGGAAGTAAACCCATGACAACACCAGAGACCTGTGCTCATTTATATTTTCCATAGATTATATACTCCCTAAAACGGAGGGGATTCCCCTCTTTTTGTTCTGTAATTAACGCTCTCCACGGCAGAAGATTGTGAGCGGCACGTCATTGTTCGGGACAATTTTCAGGCCCCCTTTTCCACCACTAAGGTGGGTATCAAAGACCGTAGGGTACAGAGTGAAATGTACGGCTCCCCATAAAATATAGGAGGGTGGACCGTTACAATGTGTGTGCGTGTATATATATATATATATATATATATATATATATATATATATATATATATATATATATATATATATTATTCTTCCCTGTTCGACAAGAATGTCTTTCAGTGTTTTTTAACATTACAAACTGACATTATTGAAGCTTTGGATCTCACAGCGAACTTGAAGTAGGGATTATGGACAATGGTTAACCCCTTAGAGAGTACCGGGACGGCCCGCGCAGCGCGGATTGAATTCGCGCATGATTAGTTGCTGCAGTAAATGGACAAGTTTACTCTTGTTCCGTATATTTTCCTTTTCTTTAAGGTCCACGTCTTCAGATTTGTTAGTGCAGTTCATCGTCTAACAAAGAGTATTCCTATATGGAAGATATTTTTGGGTTCGCTTCGTTCGATGTAACGGGGATGAAGAGTGAGTGTAACTTCAAAATAATTAAATCATCGAAATATTCAGTTCATTTTTCCACGGAATTGTCGTGTTACGTCTTTCAAATCAACGACTTCCAAAAACTCTGTCCTATGTTAACGACTCTACCTGCTATACAGTTGAGCTGATTTTCTCCAAAATTGATATTCCTCAATCGATATGACTGATGTCGTGGCCCCTTGAATTTAAATCCGATATTTTAATTTTGGGGATACTCATTTTGTAATTGGTCATATGTGCATAAAATAGTCGTGGGATGTGAATATTACCGTGCCATCACCAAAAATGCTATTTATAAGGTGTCGGGTTAAGGAATATCTGTCAAATAAAAATTGAAGAGGAGTGGAGACAGAAAGGATCCTTGTGGGACCCCTGCGTTTATTGTTTGTTATTTTGAAAGTGTATTCTTTATTTTAACTTTAAAGTTTCTGTTGTTCATGAAGCTATGAATGATGTTAAATGGTGTCTGGAATTCCCAGTTGTTGTAATTTGTACAGGAGACCAGTATGATAAACCGTGTCGAAGGCCTTTTCTGTGTCAAAGAAAATTGCTAGAGTGGTTTTTCGTTGGTGGAATGCTGTGGCTACAGATTTGGTTAGGCTCAGTAGTTCATGGATTGTTGAGAATTCGGATAGCAAGTCAGATTGGAAGTAACTTTTTTAAACATTTATTTAGTCTTCTTATTAATAAGTTTTCTAAAACATCAGTGATGAATGGGAGAAGACTAATTGATATGCATGAAACGCACTTATAATTGTCGCCGTCGTGGATGTCTGAGGTGGCTGAAGGATGTGCCAACTTAACCGTTTGGCCTGAAGTGGGTATGATTGTTTGTCCCTAGTTTTTCATGTATGTGTGTTGTCGCCGAAGGCCTTGTGAGTCTGCTGACCACAAATCGAGGAGCCCGCACCTATTTCTTGTATCGAGTTTCACAGAACATGATGACTGTTGAGTTAATTCGGAGAGAAATTGCGGTATAAATTGTATTACGTAACCATTACTAAGGGAAAAAAGTACCTGCTGTTTTAGCACCACTAGTTTTTAAATTACATTAATTTAAACATAATTTACGCGATAATTACGCTTTTCTTAAAACACTGGTGATATGTTAAAATTCTAACTTTTTAGAACAGATTAAATTGCAAATATATATATATATATATATATATATATATATATATATATATATTACATTTGAAATGTGAATTTTTTGGATTATTTAAGAATACAGAGCTTTCATCGGAATTGGGGCTTGAGTAGTTGTTACGCTTCTAATTATCTATTTGAGGAAAACTTGAAGATAATTTTTGGAGCCGCATTTAAGAAAATAATGATTTGAAAATTGCATATGTATCACACAAAAACTGTCAGTATATATTCATTCTCGAAAAATTGTCTACAACTTACTTTTAAAATTCTTTCTTTCTAGAATAGAATTCATTGGTAGAAAAATATTTATCTTCAATATCGTAAATGTAAAATACTATTAAATATTGTGAACGTTTGCAAATTTCGAAAACAATAGGATTTCAAGAAAGTGAAACTTGCACCTTTTTAATCGTCCTTTACGCTACCCGAGGAACAATTTTAATTAACAAATTTCCTGCAAATTATGAAGAAAAACTGAATAGGTTTTTGTGGCTTCAAGAAATATTGTGCCTCCAAAAGTCAAAATATCCATTTCGAACTCGTAGGACCTTGAGTTTATGCAGATCATCGGAGAGCGGATTAGTTGGATCTGGGCATGAGGTGATGACACTGCAGGATACCCAGAACTGGGGCATCCTAGTCCCGACGTTGGCAGGATTTTCGACATTAGTTAGATAGCAGATGTAATTCAGCCACTATCTGAAGGTGATAACAAACTGGCCACGGGCCGCGCGATAACTTTCCTTCCTCGTACTTATCCTCTCCTCCCTCTTTATGTACACACACTTAGGGTAGTATTCATAGTCGTGACTTGTAATAAGGAAAGTTCCTTATAACGTTTTCCAATTCATAGTAGCAACTTTTCCATCCACATATGAAAAACCTTATAGCTATAAGGAATGTCCAGCCTTCACTTACAGCTATAGTGAACCCTCTCTTGATGCGTTGAAAATTGTCGTAATTTGAAAGAAATGGAAATGGACGACTATTTCAAAGATTATAAGGATTTTTATCGAAGCATCTTTCTTTGTAGCAACAAGCGATATTTACGTCACATGCCAAACCCATTAAAAATGCAAAGCGATCAAGAATTTAAGAAAAAATATCGTTTTACTAAGACATTTGTTGTACTATTTTTTGTGACATTGGTGGCTAAAACAACCTCTCACTAATAGCTATTTACTGATTTCACCAGCATTTCAGTCTTTGTTTAAGATACTGGCACTATTTAAGAAGCTGTGTAGATTAGGTTACCTCACGGACGCAAGCATACGATAGTTCACTGCCAGTTTGATGGAACGCTTCTGGCAAGATTCAAGAGGCTGTGAAACCGCCAATACACTGTTGCCTCACGAAACACTGTTAGCGCCGTACTTATTATAAGTAGCGTCTATGAATACCAAATGTGTATAAGTATTTCCTTGTTAAAAGTAACTTCTTATAGCTCAAGTATTTTCTTATCCCATAAGTGACGACTATGTATATGGCCCTTACATTAACATCCACTTCACGTGCCGGGAGACTAGCTTCGCCCAGCTGGGCCAGTGGGGGATACCTGGTACGGTGAGACCCCGCTAGCCGACGTGTAGTTCGCCACCGGATCTAACAATCCATCAGAGAAAGACCACCGCCACCTCTCGATAATAACTATGCACTACACGTACGGGACTAATGACCTTAGCAGTTCAAGCGCCAGAAAACACTGATCAATCTCTTGCTCGGGGAAAATCTGTTTTGGAGAAAAAAGTCTCGAGCGTAAAGCGCTTGCTTTGTGAGGAGACTGAGGCACTCCCTTTTTTCTGTTAAAATTCGCCAATTTCTTCTGCAACATTTCAACCCTTAACTACTGAAGTACGTAGTAAAGATTTTTTTGTATCTAACAAAACTATAGACACATCATAGACCATATGACCGGAGGTGGCTGCTTCTTTTTAGTTCGTACGCGGAATTTAATATATAATTATGAGGTTCTTCTGAAGGCATAAGGCACGAGTTGTGGTAATTAAATCGTACTATGTTTGCGTTTCGTGTTAAACCTTTGATGAACATTTAAGTTGATAATGTTTTTATATGATGTCGATTGTAGCGTTTTCTCTGAGCAAGTTCGATATCTGCCTTGTTCTGGTAAAACATCCCAATTTCATATATACACAAATAATTAACTAATGTAATTATCAATCGAACGTTTTCTATTTGCTGGAAATTACAAAATGTCAATGTTGCTGTGGCATAATGAGAGGGACGAGAGAGCAGCTGCAAAATGCAATGAGGAGTTGCGGCTGTGGTGGGCGCGGGTGTGGGTGGGCGGCGGTCACCGGCCGTCCGCGCGGCGCTTCAAACAAATTAAGCCCCCCAACCCCCGCCCCCGCCCCCGCCCCTGCCTCTGCCTACGACCGCGTCCCCGGGAAAAGGAGGGGGGCACCGCGCCTTTCGCTGCGCCGGCCGCTAATTGCGCCAATGTCCGACAGAGCGCTCTGAGCGACCTCGCCGACCGTCGCCCTCCAATCGGAGCTACCGCCTTCCCTTACATCGCCACTCCCACCCCCACCCCACCACAGCCTCTGCCGGCGAGGCCTACTCCGACATTTGAAGAGCTTTGCTCCGAAGTTACGGTTCCCCTTTGCCATTGGTGTTCCAGTGCTACGTATCAACACATTCTTGAACTTCTCGACCCTGCTGCGAAATATTGTGTTAAAAATTGCGTTTCTGGTGTGTTTCCGAAATATTCTGAATTTTATTTTGAACTCTAAAGCTTAAAGTGAATACTTGTCCTTTATGAAAAACTGTGCTTCATGGACAAACATCACTTAGTTCTTCAATTCATCATACTTTCATTACAATTCATCACACTTCACTCGTTAGTTCTTCAATTACGTTGCACCAAAGTAGAAAAATATTTGAACAATCTCTCTCCAACTGCATTAACAGACTACTCTTTGTGGAAAGCATGCAAGAGACTGAGGAAAACAACCAAATCAATTCCACCAATACGCAAGTCCGACGGTCAGTGGGCAAAATCAGATAAAAAGAAGGCTGAAACATTAGCGGTTCGTGTAGAAAGTGTATTTAAGAATAATCTAGCTGAAAATCAATCTCATACTAAAGAAGTCACAGATTTTCTTGAAATGCCACTCTAATTATCTCCACCCATCAAGTTTACTACAGCAAAAGAAGTAAAAGAAATACTACGTGTGATCCCAAACCAGAAAACTCCTTGTTATGACCTCATCACCGGCTACGGAAGAACCTGCCAAAAAAGGCAATTGCATTGCTAACCTCTATTTTCAATGCCGTCTTCAGATTCTCATAAACCAGGCAAATGACTCATAAACCAGGTAAACCAGCGCATGAATCCTCTTCATATAGACCCTTTCGCCTACTCCCTCTCTTATCGAAGCTCCAGAAAAACCGCTATTGAAGAAATTAAGCCAAGTTCTCGAAAACTCGAATTCATTCTGCATCATCAATTCGGTTTTCGAAAGAAACTTTCAACCACGGAACAACTCGAGTAATAGACGTAAAACATAAAACTTTCGAACAAAAGCAATATTGCTCAGCCGCTTTCATTGGTTCAAGCCTTCGATGAAGTTTGGCATATGGGACTTCTTTACAAAATAAAAAGATGTCTACCTCATCAATGGTACATAATTCTCAGCTCCTATCTGACAAACAGACTCTTTAAAGTAAAGTTTCATAACTAACTATTCTCATTTTAACTAATAGAATCCGGAGTGCCCCAAGGAAGTGAGCTGGGCCCGATCTTGAACTTACTATTTACCGCTGATCTACCACATGACGGCATCACAACTGCAACCTATGCAGACGACAGAGCAGTACTGGTTACCAACAACGCTCCTGTCGAAGCATCCAACATCCTAGAAGATAATCTGAATGAAATTTTCGAGTGGTTTTAGAAATGGCGAATTAAACCAAATAAAATCAAATCTTCACACCTAACCTTCACTCTAAAGAAAAAATCTTGTCCCTCCGTTAAAATGGACGACAAACAATTACCACAACCTGAAGTAGTAAAATATCTTGGTCTGCACCTCGAACGAAGTCTAACCTGAGGAGTCCACATCTTAAAAATCGAAAGGAGATGGATCTAAAATTTAACAAAAAATCTATTGGATGATCGGCAGAAAATCGTGTCTCTCTCTGTAATAAATTACTAGTCTACGAGGCAATACTAAAACCAGTTTGGACTTACGGAATACAACTCTGGGGAATACTAGTCATTCCAATATTGAAATTTTGCAAAGATTTCAGTTTAAAGTTCTAAGATACATAACAAATGCTCCCTGATATCTAAAATTCTGATTTGCAAATTCTAACTATCCATCAGAACATTACAAACTATAGCAAATGATACGAAAAAAACTAAAAAATCGCCCATCTTACCTCACAGTGATCATCCTGGACAACAGTGAAGACAACAGAAGATTGAAACGACACCACCCCCTAGATCTCAGTCATAGAATTTTTATCTGAGAAGTGCTGTCAAAGGACAAATCTTCACTCAAGTTAATTTTAATTTTTTTAAATAATTCACCGAATATATAGTCGTAGGCTTCTGCGGCCGGAGTCATTGAATTCATGGCGGTTTGAGATTAGCCGCGCCATGGTCGATGGAGCTGACGTTTCGGCCATCTTGTTGTGGCGCTTCTTGCTATACTTCTAGCTATACTGCTGATATCTCTGAAGCAGTATAGCTCTGAAGAAGGCCACAACAAGATGGCCGAAACTTCAGCTCCATAGATCAAGACGCGGATAATTCCGGACAGCCAAGAATTCAATTTCCCGAATGTTCATGTAAAGAACAAATTATGAATAAATAGTTGATTAAAAAATACGTTGTACTCCCCTTTAATACCTTTTCTAGCGTTGCCGACGTTACTTGCAATTGCTGCCTCTGCTAAGTGATGCCGGCCTGCGGATGTGATCATTTGGGTTGAAATCACTATCATTGCCCTAGAAAAGTTATCACATTACCAAGATCTTTCATTCGTCTCAGATTCACCGACTATAAGTCATTCCATTCTGGAATACCTCTTTGATCGGCTCCTTACTCCTCATTCTCAGTCCACTGACCTTCTTCCGTCTGCTGCGCCGGCCACCCGTGGTCTTCCCCCCTCCCCGGAAGGGCTGTTACCGCTTCCCCCCCCCCAACCCCCAACGGCCTCGCGCCGTCGTTCGCTCAACCAATAAAACCCACTCAACGGGTTCTAAAGTCCGACGCTCTTTTCTACCTTTACACCACGAGAAAAAACTCAAGAACAAAAGACCTCTCCTTTCTTGGCCATTTCTTCAACCGAAACTGGTAAGGCACAATTTCGGATGATTTACCCTTCTTATGATTCAATTAGATTTTCAAGGCATAGTCTATAGAACACATGCACACATGAACAACTCCCCACCAAAAGGTATGGTAATGGTATGGCAAAGCGTATACTGAATTCCGCCCCGGTCTACCCGCCGCTCCCTGCCTCGCACGCCCGTGCGCGTTTCGCAGCCGTCCGTGGACGTGCGCGCCGCCGGCCCCGCCCCGTCCCGCCCCGCCCCGCCCCTCTGCCCATTCAGCGGCCGCGCGTTTCGGTCGCCCACTCGCAGCGGCCGCGCCCCCACGGGGGAGGGGAGGGGAGGGAGGGGAGGGGAGGGCGGAATTAATGAAGCTCCGCGGATGAGACTTCGCCAGCGGCGCCTTCGCCGACTGCACTTCCGCTTCCGCCCCAGCAGCTTCAGAAGGACTTCTTTGCGCTCCCCTCCCACCCCGCACCCGTGGAGGGGAATTAGCGGGCACATTCGCTGAAGGCGGGCACCTCGCACGAAGGAAAGGCAAAGGAAATGCGTTTGCCTCACACACTCTATAAGAACGATATCGAAAGGTCTGCAACTTCTCAACGTTTGTACCGGGAGCGGTAGCTCAGTGCATCAACTGATGTTACTGGAGTGTCTCTGACCGGGAGGTCCTAGGTTCCAACTCCCACGGCGGCAGGAGTTTCGACACTAGCTTTTCAGCTAGGTCGAATTCAGTCGCTGTCTGGACGAGAATTCTAGCGGACGGCTGCTCTAATCGGTAGTTTTCCGTGGTTTCTCCGATTAACACCAGGTGAATGCCGGAGCAGTACCCTAACAAAGGGGCCACGGACCGCGCGCGATCTTTCCTTCCTCTTCTTTGTCCTATCCTCTCCCCTTACACACATACACACACACTTACACTAACATGCACTATACTTCCATATATTCTGTGAGATCGGTCGGGAGCTTAGAGCTTGTCCCGGCTAGGGCGGTGCTCCGCTGGTGGGAGAGTCCTCGTTAGGGGGAAACCCCACTAGCCGACAGTAGGTCGGGGCCGGATCTTGCCATCCACCGGGGGATGATCACCGCCATCTCCCGAGAAAACATGCACTACACTTACGGGACTAATTACCAAAGAAATTGACGCGCCCGGGAACACGAAAAAATCAATCAATCAATGAATTGCACTTAAATGTAGGAGTAATATTCAAACTGTTTACTTCACGATACAATATGATTAGCTGAAGCAATTATATAGATAAATATCGAAACATTGTAGTATAAGATTTCTTATATTTAAATTTCCTGTAAATATTTCAAGTCATGTCAAAATTGGAATTTCTTTTTATCATTTGCTTACGGCAAAACCTTTTTAAATATTGTTATTTGAAGATGCCTTCGATTTAAATACCTCTTGTGTAACTTGACTCAGACTTCAACGTGAATTTATATCTCGAATATTAAATTTTAATAACGACAAAATAACAAAGAAAGAAATACTCGGAGTTTAGGGCAAATTGAAGGAATCTATAGAAATCAAACTGAGGAAATATTTGGACCAGTGAAATTGGAATTTTACGTGAATATTATAGGGACACGTTCATGCAGCTCACAGAATACTTCTTACCTTAACATTAGTTTTATTTTTTATTTTGAGTTCTAAACATCAAAGTTTGAAATATGTATTGTAGATTTTCCAATCAAAAACTTTATAAGCTAAATATCATCTTTACACTGATATGGACAAATTGCGCACTACTTCATTACAAAAAAAATCAATATAAAAATTAAAAGAATTGCACGAAGTTATTTATTCACAAATAAAAGTAATTCTGATATCACATGAAAACTAAACCACACATCATTTCCTTTCACAGAGAATTCATCCCTTCGAGTTTTGACATTTAGAAGACGTCGTTTAATTGAGCACTTTCATTGCACGTGAACTCTCCCTTAAAGGGCGTTCAGCTGTAAGTGCGCGTGCGTGCCTTCAGCTGCGATCAGAGCAGCGTCGGCCCTGCAGCACCGGGGGCTCCGTTCTTTGCAGCGCTTCACCTAGTTCAGCCCATCCCGTTCCGCCCCTTCATCGTCCCACCTCCCCCGCCCCGCTCCCTCCCCCGCGCCCACACACTCAGACCACACAGCCTCGCAAAGTCGCACCTCATACCTACCCCTCCTTGGCTCCGTTCCCAGCTGTGCTCCGCCTCGGCCAGCCTGCCCCGAGCGGCCCCTTCGTCATCCCACCTCGCCCGTACTGTCCCATCACGCCTAACTCTTTCCGCCACGCCCCTCTCTTTCTTCTGTGTGCTAGGGATAATTCATAAATACGTACTCATTATTTTAGTTTCTTGAAACCTCTTTGTAATATTTAGTAGTAACTATTAACATTATTCTGAGGTAAAGGAAATACTGTGGAAATGGCAACCAGCTACCCATCGAAGAACTGGAAGACCTAGACTTACATGAGGAGGAGTAGAAGAGGCAATGATGAAAAGAGGATTGGGTAGTGAATACTACTATTACTCGCCATACTACTATTACTACTATTGTATTAAACTTTTAAAATTCGTCAGGTGGATGAGCAGACCAAAAGGTATTACCACCGCTACCAATGAATAGAATGGTGCAGGTCTGATTTTCTTTGAAATCGAAGACTTTTTTATTTACTTTTTTGTCCCAAAGTTCGAAGCCATATCTCAGAAAATAATAGTTTAATGATAATTTTTTTTGTTCCAAACAAAATAACCCAAAAATAATAGAACTTTGGAAAAACTGACCATGATCTTATTTGAATATCTGTGCTTGATGAACGAATTTCGTTGAGAAAAAATTACCTTCACACACTCGATGGTTTCCGCAGAAATATTGATGAAATCCATTCTTGTAGTATAACGACAAGGAAAGAGATAATATTTCACTAACAAATTTATTAACAAACTATTCGTCAGTTGCAGCTACAGACATGTTTCGAGGTATTTTTCCTCATCTTTTGTAAATCTGCAGAACATTAAGGAAACACTCGAAAAATACATTATGTAAAACACAAAATTGTAAAAACTATTAAAAAACAACAATAACGATTAAAAACTTGCTATGCTAAACTTGCTAACTAAAAATGCTAAACTATCCATTGCAAAGGCTAAAACAATAGCATTCAAAGGAAAGTATCCCGTGAGAAGTAAAATAAAAATAGAAGAAAAGATACTAAAAGAAGTAAAATATTTAGACTGATATGTATCTTATGAAAAGGACATTGATTTAGATGAAACATTTAATAGATTCAGAAGCATCTGCGGTACAATTCACTGGAACATAAAAAATAAAACAAGGAGAGAACACGGGTAAATTGTTTCCATACTGTTGCAATTCTGGTACTGATGTATGGAGATGAAATAAGAGTAATGTCAGAGGACAAATCCAGAATCCAGGTAACAGAAATGAAGTTCATGAGGAGCACTCTTAGTTATACAATTTTAGGTAAAAAAAGAAACACGGACATAAGACAGGAATTGAAGGTTCATTCCTGTCTTAGGCTGGAAGGTCCATTGCTGGATTCAATGAGAAGAAACAAAGATGGTTCGAACATTTGGAATGAATGCCGACTACGAGACTACCGGCAATCGCAAGGAATTACAGAGCAGTGGGAAGAAGTAATTTTGGAAGACCAAGAGCAAAATGGGCACCGGAACAGGTTCATTAGAGCCTATTCCTTGGAGTGAAGAAGAAGAAGAAAAGACTATTAAAATCTATACTAAAAATATTATTTACCCAAGTAACATGGCCAACATTAGTCATGCTCCTTACACGGTGCCATTTTGTACATTGTTCTCTGGGGGAAGGGTGGAGGCAGGTTACTAGGATACTTAATAGGGGGTTATACTTCAAATTAATTTGTGTGTTGAGACACTAGTTTTCAGGAATTTTTAAGAGTTTTCAAATTTCAAAATTTTGTAAGATATTTAATTTAGGGCCTTTGTTTTCTGAAAGCAATATTTTAAAATTTATATTGTGGTCAAATATGCGTTTGTTAACAAGGAGATGAGGAGCAAAACTAGTGCACTTGCTGTAATCTCGATTCACGGGTATGTTCCTTGATTCTGCAAGAGAATTTCCTTCCTCTTTGTCCAATATAGGCTGACATGCAATCCTTAAAATTTAGCTGATATACTCCACTTTTGTCTTCTTTGGAAACAATCTTTATTGTTGGGAAATATATTTTTAAATGTATTAGTGGTCTTATATGATACTTGAATATTTTGTTTTTTGAAGCAACGACCTATACTATGAGACACAGAACCGACATATAAAATGCCAACATATATTTTTTTGTGATTGTCAAGTAAATTTTGGGAAACATTTTTTCAATTAATAATTTATTTTCTTTTTATTGATAATTTTATCTATGATATGGGCATTATAGTCATTGTGAAAAGCTATGTTAATTTCATCTGCGTTTTCTCATTTTCCCATTGGCACTTTGAAAAAGCGATGGACCCAAGACTGGAAAACTGTTAATTTATGCTGATTAATGTGATTAGAACTTTTTGGGACAATTAGGTCAGTTTGTGTAGGATTGCTAAAAACTTTAAAGTTGTGTGATTATTGTTAGAAATGGTAATAGTTAAATCCAGAGAGTATTGTGTATGATTTTGTCCATTTTGCACACACACACACACACACACACACACACACACACACACACACACACACTCAATTTTGCACCACAATCATGCACTATACTTACGGGAATAACGACCCTATCAGTTGACGTGCCCGGAATCAGTAATCAACCAATCAAACCTAAGCTCCCAACTTTACTAACTAAATGACAGTGCACTTTCCATTTTTTGCTCCTAATTTTGTTCATTTTTCGACAAATGGCAATATATACTTCTTTAACAATTGTATCTGCTGGCTAATTAACATAATACATAATTATATTTGAATAATCCGTTTTATCTTACCCAAGGTACGCTTTCATAGAACTCAATAAAATTAAAAACCAAAGCATTATAGCATTCAAGTGATGAATGAAGTATTAATTACTGCTAGTTTTCGAAAATGTTTCCGAATTTAAATCCCAATATTTTATTTAATCTAAGAGAAATTTGGAAGAAAAGTTGGGTGAACTAAAAAATATCACAGTGGTAAAAACCAATGTTAATGACGGAGACATACTTGAAAACATTTTTAATAAGTTACTTGCCTGCTATTGCGATTGGGAAATACAAACCCGAGTTATTATTGTCTGCATGAGACGTTTTCAGACCAGAGAAAGTTCTCTATTCCTAAAAAGGTTTCGAGTTAATTCGTAGAAATCCAGCACAATAACATTGTTCAGAGAAAGTGACAAAATAATCGTATGTCGTGATGTTGGCACCGCCACCACTGAAAATCACTAAAACCATTATTATTCGTTTGTGCTTCGTTTGTTCCCATTTGTTCTACAATAACATTTCTTTGTACCAAAACCACTTACAAGTTAGAGTGCTTTCAATTAGGGTGGTGTTCCACACTGGCACCACCATCATCGAAAATTTGGAATCATTCTAAATTGTTTGTACCGAACTGTTACACCAGAATTTTCATTTGTACCAAAGAAATTAAGATGCAGCAATTATAATGGGTTGGTGCCAACTTCACGGTGGCACCGCTACCACGTTAACTAATAGTGCTACAACAGCCCATACTTTCTCGAGTTATTGGTAACGGCTACCTAATATTGATATATTGCATTTTCTGCGGTACTAACACCTCAGCTATTACTTGAAAACGTCAAATTCAACCGAGAAGCGAGCAACGCACTATTGTCAAAACTCTGTGCTTTGGTTTGGCTAATAATATAAAGAGTAATTCGAATATATGCAATTGATATCAAAATAATTACGAAAAATCTGGCTGCTCACTCATGAGTTTTCTTTCGTCGTAAGATATCAGTTCCGATAGCGTTTGATTTCATCACCGACTTCTTACATCCACATCATGTCTTAAGACACGATAAACACATTTCGATGCGGGGAAAGACTGGGGATCACAAATAAACGGGGATATGTTTGGAGAGGTCTTGGAGCAAAATAATTTTCATTGATTGATTGTTAGTGATTCTGGGTGCGTCAACTTCTGAGGTCATTAGTCCCGTAAGCGTAGTGCATGTTTTTTCATCGGGAGGTGGCGGTAATCCTTCCCCACTGAATGGCGCGATCCAGCGCCGACCTACCGTCGGCTAGCGGAGATTTCCCCAACCAGATATCTTCCACCAGCGAGGCAACGCCCCAGTCGGGACAAGTCCCCCACCGGTCTCTCGACATGTGTGGTAGTGTAGTGAAATTATAATTTCGGTTTCAAATTCCAGAGGCCGCGACACCGATCAAAACGATTGGGGAATATCAGTTTTGGAGAAAATCGACTGAACGGCTTATGTGCTAGCGTTGTGCACAGACAAACGGAGGGACACACAGACTGACAGTTTTGGCGCCAATTGATTTTTCGATATGAACGATTTACAAAACATGGATTCTAGCTACACCACAGGTTAGAGGATTGTTTTCTATATTTAGCAACTAGATTTATCCAATTTTTTCGTTATCAGGGCAATAAGAGTTTTTCGGCCAAAAATTCGTTGTTTTTTCGCGGAGCACTACATAACTTTATATCTACTACGTAAACGGTAGCGAGAAAGTAAAATTGTTATGTATTCAAAATAGAAATACACGTCTTCTTCAACATCAATGATTGGGCCTGTAGACCTGTTCCGTCCTCTTCAACGTTGACATCATCAATCCACCGAGTATTTGGTCTTCAAACTCTTCTTCTGCCAGTGGGTACATAATTTATTATTTGTTTAGGGAGTCTGACATCGTTCATTCTTATAATATGAGCAAACCAATTTTGTTTTAGTTTTTCGACTCTTTCTAAGATGTTAAAAATATTTAGTTCGTGCCTTATATCCACATTATTCTTATGATCTAATAAAGAATAGCAACACTTCGCAGGAACTTCATTTCGCTAGTTTGGATTTTCCTATTTGATGATCTATTTAACGTCCCATTTTCGCATCCATAGGTTAATGTTGGGACGGCCAGTGTTTTATAAAATTTTAACTGAGGGTCTCGTCGGGTTTTATTGTTTGTTTTTCTTATTGTTCCACACATTCTCTGGAATCTACTCAGTTTCACATCAAGATCGCTTTCTATTAGATACGACACACTGCAGCCTAAGTAATAAAAGGTGCAAACTTGTTCTAAACTTTTATTATTTAGAACTATCTTGCACCTGGCATGTTCTGGACCCACAAAAACCATGGTTTTAGATTTAGTAACAGATATCTTAAAATGATATTGCTCCATTACTTTTTATAATTTGGAAGCCGCTATTTGTAAGTCATTTTCAGATCCTGCAACGAGTAGTTGATCATCTGCAAATAGCATAGTCTTGAAGGGCACATTACCTATTCCAGGTGGTGATGATGATTGCCATTCTTCTACAGCCGAATCGATGTATATATTAAACAATGCCGGTGATAACGGACAACCTTGTTTGACGCCTTGATTGACAAGAGATGTATTGCTGTACTTGTCATTTATTTGTATTACTATCTCCGTGTTTTATAAAGATTTTGAATGGTTTTAATGAGATGTCTTGGGTAGCCTTTAGCGTACATTACATCCCACAGTTTTTCTCTGTAAATGAAATCAAATGCTTTTTCGTAATCCATGAAGAGGATGAATGTTGGGAGATTGAATTCCCTTCTTTTTTGGATAATTTGCTGTAAGATGTAAACACAGTCTGAGCAAGATCTTCCTTTTCTGAAGCCTGATCGTTCTTCTCTTAGTTTAACTTCACTTATTACATTATAGAAATATATGTAAAATGTGTTAATTAGTGTTAAAATTCTACTGTTTTGAAATAACTGTGGGATGTAAAGTGCATAGAGTAAATTCCAGAGAGCGAGCATAAAAACCTGAAGTGCAATCCTAATGCAGAGAGACGGACGCGCGAGGGCTCCATTCCGCTCGCGTGCGGGCCATCGGAGCGCCCGCGCCCGCGCCGGGGAGGCGGTTTTGCCAGGCGCCATTAGGCCAAGTTGCGGCTCTCATTAGGATTCAAGATGCCGGACGCTTCTTGCCCTCGCCCGGAGCAGCAAAACCCGAACACCTCGCCCGCCCCCGCGCCCCTCTCCTAATTGTTCCGGGCACTTTTCGTGATGCCCCTTGGGCTTTTCAAAATTTTCTGGAAAATGAATGAATTGTTTTCCTTGAATGGGTTTGCTCAAATAGAAGACAATAAACTGTATATATAAGAATGAGGCATTGCCTATTTCGATTAAAACATCTGAAAACTAGAAAACTGCAAAAATCGTTATATTGGAATAGTTGGATTTCTTCTTGTTAGTCCTATTTTAAATATGCAGATGGATGGCTCAGATATTATTGGACCATATAGGATCAAAAATACAAATATCTTAACTCCCGGTATCCTCATATGATTGATCCTATATGGTCCAGTATCATTTCAAACGAGCCATCTATCGGCAACAAAAATCGTTATAGTTATAACACTAAGGGTTTTGGTTTAAAAAGAATTACACTCAACCAAATTTCTGAATATTTGCTGGCTGTAAAAGGTAGTGTCCATGATAATCTACCGCTTACTACTATTAAACGATTTTGTTGTATACACATTAAATGTTCATGGAATCAAAAAAAAATTGAATTTACACTTCCGATCATGAACCCTGTGCCCACAGTGAGTAGTGATTGAATAGTTTCACAATTTGTAAACCTCCCTCATGTTATTAGTTTTTGAGGCGTAATATAGAAAGACATGGAACGTTTTTGGTGTTTTTGTTTTCCGTTCAGGGAATATGTACTTTGTGTATAGTGAATGAGAACTTTCCTGCAACCTAATTCCATTCATAAATTGATTTTGTGTGTGCATCCTTCTTGCTTGAAATTTTGAGATATACCCCAGCTTTCCAAACTTTTAAAACCATTTTCATTTTTATGACTTGTATCATAATTGAATAACTGCATTAAAATCCGCATTTTTAAATGATGTCATGCAAAAAATCTGAGTATTGTTGAGAAATAACAATCAAAGGAGGAAAAGTTTCTGTATGCTTCTTATTCCTATAGGTTTTCACTAAAATTCAGTTCTCAATCTAATGAATCATCAAGTTTTTATCACAAAATTAACTTCTAATATTCTATTAAATGAAAACTGATATTTGTTCACTTTTTATCAGCTTTTGGACGTTTCATCCTCACATTTGAGGTCTGGAGAATGTATTTTCTGTAAAATATTGTGTTCTATGTCAGGTCACGGACATTTTTTTTATTACTAAACTACACCTGGAGAACGGAAGGGGACCTCCAAATCATCAGTAAATACTAGAACGAAAGGTGATCTGACCAGATCAGTAAAAATTTCCACCAATCGGCAACAAAAGAGAAGCCTTTTGTGGGTAGGCTATTCGCCGTTTCAGGTTAGAATATTGCGTTATTAGGAGGCTTAACGGAGGTCGAACCGCCGGTCACTCGTCCCCCCCCCCCCAACACGGCGCCTGGCTTTGGTGAGGCGAAAGGTAGGTCGGCTGCCAGGAAAGAATGTCCTATACTTATGTAATTCTTAGGAAGTATTTCAATTCTTAGGGAAAGAATCTGTCAGAATAAAAATGATACTCGTATCACTCTCTCTCAACTTTTTATTACCATGATTGATGAATTAGATAACTTTGGACTAATTAAAACAAAAGGTGAGAGTACAAATAACTACAAACAGAAAATAACGCTTGAAAGAAGTTTGAAATAGTCTACAAAGTTGGTAAATAGAAGAATATTAGGTGGAGTTAATAGGAAAGGTAGTTGATTGTAAAAATGAATGCATCCTACACGGTTTGCATAGAGACATAGTTTTTGTTTTATTTTACATAATAATGAAAATTCTATGGAATTGTGAATTTGTAATTAGAATAATAAATTTTTTACAGAGCGAGTTCCTCTGACACTGTTACGTGCTTTGTTCATTTTGGGTTTTGTGAAGATTGTAAAGAGGGATACAGATATACATTTTTTATTAAACGGAGTAATCGAAAATTTCTTGCTTGTATCATTGTATTCAAGCAAATATATTCACCAATATACTCCCTTGAATTAAGATCTTTCAAAGACTCATATCTTCTACGTACAATAATTTCTAAAAAGATAATTAATTCACTTATTTCATTAGGCCACAATAAAGGTAAAAAGATGAGATTGGCTTACCCAACGTGGAGCAGATTTATATAGATCAGAAATCATACAAAAGATCATTAATATAATCTCAATCTTTACAAAGAAAATAAATATTATTTTCACCTTCAGAACGACACTTCAATTTAGTCAATTTCACCTTCAACATGAAACTTCTGTGACACCAAGTATAACCTCATGTAAACATAACCTGTTACCATCAACTCAGGATGAAGCGAACTTTCTAATGAAGTGAACCAAAATCACGTGTCCCGACTCTCATAAATTGTTAATAACATTAAATGATCCTGTTGTAGTGAACTCTCCAACTGTGAGGTAGTGAACTTAGGAAATAGTTTAACTTGGAGAAAAATATATTTTTCTTCGGGATCGCAAATTCGAATAACTTAAATACTAGTAAGCGGAGGGTTTCGTGTAAACCTCTTAGCTTTTGTAGTTGATGGAAGGTCCAAAGGGAACGAGCCACTGAGAAACTTGTTTCAGCTCGTTTATGACAATTCTGACGATTCTAAAGTCTTCATCAACGCTAAACACAATGAGTAAATAAATGAAATTTCATTTGGTTAGAACATCATATATGGTGTAAAGTTGTTGTCAGGTTTAGAAGAAAATGACTGTGATGACAAAGAGGATCCAAATGAAGAAACTGATCCAACTCAGCAAAAGTCACCAAAGAGGATTAAGAATACACCACTAAAATACTTTGAGTGTGGATAATATAGAATGAATGGTGGAAAAAGAGTTCAGTAGAAGTATTTGCAAATAAAATACAATGGGCTCGAATGTTATGTTAATTGTTATGAAAAGTAATTATTATGGCTGAGTCATGTCAAACTTCTTTCAAATAGTAATTTTTAACTACCTCATCTCGGTCCCTTGTCTCTGTCGCCAAGGCCAATTAAAATATACGCTCCTATTATAAATATTTCATTTCCTTTTTGATAGGTTTTCGTTTTCTTTGCTGCAAATTCGTTTACTTTTTCATCCGCTCTTATTCCATTCGATGTCTATTACAGTGTCCTCTATGAATATTTTCCTGCAATGACTAGTCGTCTTCATTTTGACTAAATTCTTCAGTATTAGTTTTATTGTATGAATATTCGCATGAATATTTATTTTACAACTCTGTAAATATACAGAGGTTGGATTTGCTAAGTCGCGATAAGTCGTATCGCAGGGAGTTGCACCGCCACTATAAAAAAAACGTATACAGTGTTAACCTCCAACAATGTCGTTAAGAATGCTACCGTAAGGGTTCTGATTGGGTTTCGCAGATTCTTTTTAAAATCATTTTTCTAAACAAAATGTGATGCAAAAATTGAATATGATAAACTTAGCCATTCTAAAATTCATATTTGATCAGTAAATGTAAATCAAAACATTGCGATATGTAAAGGAATTATTATAGTCTTTATCATCTTATTCTCTTCCCTTTCCAGAATTATTTGGTTTTAATATAATATTCCTCAACCTTTAACAATAAAATCTAACATTTTTTTGTGGAATTTTACGAGACGAAATAGATAAACATATAGTCGCTTATAAGGTGGGACATGTATTTAAAAAGAATTTGTACATCTGTTCTCATGTGTCAAAATACCCGAAAATGGTAAAACTCTTTCCTACACAAACCTAACAACCCCACATTCTTTTAGATAGCAAACTTATAATTTTAAAATAATATACAAATCTTTGACGAATCTCTTCACAGTTGCCTGAATGCTTAAACAAATATTTAGAAGGGTTTCACTGTCCTCCCAGTTACAGGTTAAGCTCGGACGCGCTGAAACTGTTGTAACAGAGTGAAGTTGGCGGCGACGTGGGCGCCTGGCAAATGCCTCCGTTCCTTGTCCTCACGTCCGGCGGCGAGTCGGCGCTCTTAGGTTCACGAGAGTCCCGCACGGGGCGCTGCGGGCGGCGGCGGCGGCCTCCCTCAAAAGCAGCCGCAAGCGAATCCAATAAAAAAGAGGAGAAGCTCATTGCAAAGAATCAGAAACCGAATTAAATGTAAGGCAACTCTAAAAAATTCCCACCACGCCCCCTTCCTCTCGAAATGAGGCATGCAAGCATCTCTGCGGAAAGGAATTCGCGCAGCAGAGGCTCCGGAATTAATTTCCGGAAGCCGATGTTTCCTCCAACGCGGTTTATCCTCTCCAAAATGGCGGCCGCCGCCGCCGCCGCCGGACGCAGCGCGATCTAAAAAAAAGGAAAAGCGCAACAGAGCGAAAAGTTGCTAGTCGACTCCGGACGCCCAAGTTTGGAAAATGAAACCCAAAAGAGGAGAGCTACGCAAACAGAGGCTAAACAACGCCTGGCCTCGCGGAGGCGCGCGGGAGGCGGCGGGAAAACCGCGGACGGGCGAGTGGGGACGGGGAGGGGGCGGGAGGAGCGGGGAGGAGGAGCGGGGAGGAGGAGCGGGGAGGAGGAGCGGGGAGGAGGAGCGGGGAGGAGGAGCGGGGAGGAGGAGCGGGGAGGAGGAGCGGGGAGGAGGAGCGGGGAGGAGGAGCGGGGAGGAGGAGCGGGGAGGAGGAGCGGGGAGGAGGAGCGGGGAGGAGGAGCGGGGAGGGGAGCTGGGAGGAGGGGAGCGGAGGAGCGGGGAGGGAGAGGAGAGTGGGAGCGGGGAGAGGGAGCGAGAGGAGCAGGGGAGGAGGAGGGGAGGATGAGAGAGCGGGGAGGAGGAGCTGGGTTAGGGAAGGGAGGAACGTAAGAGCGGGGATTACCAGAGCGAGGTTTGGGTGGGCGTGTAGAGGGTGAGCGGGGAGTGGGGAACGGGGGTTGTGAAAAAGGGGATTGAGAAAGGGGGATTTGGGGAACGGGGTTTGAGTGAGCGGAGATTGGATGAACGAGGGTAGGGTTAATGAAGATTGGATGAGCGGGGAGTGGGGAGAGGGGATAGAGGGAAGCGGTGATCTAGAGTGCGGCAATGAGTGATCTGGGAGCGAGGGAGTGAGAAGAGCGGAAGCGGGGAGGGGAGAGTGGGCGGGGAGATGCGGAGCGAAGAAAAGGAGGGCGGGGAGCGGGTGCGTGGGGCTGATGAATCCCCCATGACGAGCGCCCGCTGGAGCGCGTGCGTGGCGGGGCGCGCCGTTGATGTACGCGTGCAATATAGCGCTTCATAACGCGTCGGCGCCGCCGAGACAATGGGCGCGCGCGCGTCGCGACGCCCCGCGGTTATTTACGGCGCTGGCGGCGCCGGCGGCCGCGTGAAGAAGCAACCGCCTTAATGAACTGCGATGGGCTGAGCATTGCCCTCGCGCTGAGCACGCGACACGCACAGGCTGTTTGCACGCGCGCGCTCTCACGGCCTCTGGGACCAAATGGGTTGACGTGGTCATCGTGATGATTCCGTTTGGGAAACTTCTTGCTCGGAAAGAAGCTTCATGTCGAATGGATTGGGCAATGAGAGTTAATATTTGTGAGTGCAAGCCTTCTTTTTAATATAGCAAGTTATGCGTATTGAATCAGCGCTCCGAAGCGGACAATTTGAACTGAGCGCCTCGAAAAGGCACAGAAGTCAAATTTTCTGGAAAACTTTCTAGCTACTTTCTTTTGGCAAATTGGTTGTACCAAAAATCTGCAAATGACGATATTACACGATTTATCATCTTAATACGCTTTTCTTTCTTGCCTTCCTCTGTGCCCTCAACACGCAAACTTACACACACTACACTACCACATATATGGAAGGACTATTGCGCGCTTGCCGTTGCCTTGCCATTGATGCTCCCTGGCCGAGATACCTGGAGAGAGAAACCCCCTGCAAGCCATTTTGGACGGTGCCGAATCTCAGAATGTAGCGAGGTAATAATGTTGCCACCTCACACAACTTCACGCCACTGATGTCTGGCAACATGCACTCTACTGGCGCCACTAACGGATATAGTACAAGATTTATCCAGAAAGTGTTCTCCTAGGTCATCAAAAAAGGAAACGCTCTATAATTAAAACCTTTATTGTAGTAGATACAGAACATATTGCACTAATTTTGAAATTATCATCCCTAGAATTGAAGTATCATATGGTGGGATCAACATTTTTATCCCTGTGACGTAGAAATCTGTAGCCTGGTTTAGGTTCTACCACTGAGCACTTACAACACTGCACCACCGTGGAACGCCTAATGGTTAAAGGACAGTAATTTCTTGAGATGTAGGAAATGTGAAAATGGCTACTGGGTGAGGAGGTTAAAAGTAGATGGTCGGCCACACACCACACTGGTCGGCTCGCCACAGATCTGCCTCTGTTCCTTGACCCCTCTTTCAGGCGACACGCTTCTACGGCACAGACACACAAATGGTGATCCCGTGGAATGAGTTCTGGTGGTGATAAGTGGAAAGGTAGTGTAAAATGGGCTGTATTTGCTACAATACGCTTTCCCTTGAAACGGTGTTTTCTTTTCGTTGACGACCAGAGATGAGAAAACGGTGTTTTCTTTTCGTTGTTTTCTAGAAGCTCCTATCAGTTGATGCTCCCGGAAGCGAATTCATCATGATGGCCCGTTCTGAACATGGGCATTTCCCGTTTCCTGTGTTTTGATTGATTTTTCGTGTTTCTGGGCGCGGCAACTGCTTTGGTCATTCGTCCCGAAAGTGTAGTAAATGCTTTTCTCGGGAGATGGCAGTTATCTTCCCCAGCTGGGTGGCGAGATCCGGCGCCGACCTACTTAGGCTAGTGGGGTTTCCCCCTCACCAGGACTCTCCCACCCGCGGAGCACCGCCCCAGCCGGCACAAGCTCTAAGCCCCCGACCGGTTCCCCGGAATATGTGGTAGTGTAGTGCATGTTAGTGTACGTGTGCGTGAGTGTAAGGGGAGAGGATAGGACAAGGAAGAGGAAGGAAATATCGTTTGGTTGGGTACTGGTCCGGTATTCGCCTGGTGTTGATCGGAGAAACGACGGAAGACTACCGATCAGAGCAGCCGGCCGCTAGAATTCTCCTGCAGGCAGCGACTGAATTCGACCAAGGTGGAAAGCTAGTGTGGAAAATCCTGCCGCCGTCAGGACTCGAACGGACAGTGACACGTTTCCTGTGTGGTATGTAGCACCGACTGATGTGTGTCGGGGGCTGGGACTTAGACGCGAATTAGCAGCGGGCGCAGCGGCAGCCGCTGCAATCGGGCGAGCGAAGCCGCGAAGCGAGTCGTAGCCGAGAGCAGCGACTTTAACTTTAATCCCCTGCGCGCCGCCTCCGGAGCCCAACTGCGCCGCAAGTGGAGCCTCGGCCCTCGCGCTTGGCGGCGCCCGACGGATCCGCAGCGGCCATGCGGCGGGGCGGGGCGGGGCGGGGCGGGGCGGGGCGGGGAGAACACGGCTCGAGAGAGAGAGGAACCGCTCCGAAAGAATTTTTCTGTGGGTGTGCGAGTGAGCGTCATTAGTCCGTAGGGGCGGGAGGGGGCTGGCCCCCCCTTCCTGCTGGAGCACCAGATCCAGCTTTGACCTACACGTCGGGTTGCGTGGTTTCCCCCTCACGAATCTCCGCCGGACACCACACAAGACGGAGTAAGCTCTGAGCTGTACACGCTCTCCCGACATATTTTGTAATCTAATGTGTGTGTGTATGGGCACAGCGTAATTTTCTTCAGAAGCATAGCGTAATTTTCTACAAACAGAAACTACCGTTTTATGTTGTTGGTGATGTGATCATTAGGCATGAAACGTTGAGGCACCAGAAATGTACGCTTCAAGTCCATAAAGAGAGGGTAAAGAAAGTCAAAAGGCATTAAAAATTCTCCATTAAGGGGACAAGTTACTAACATAAATACAGTTTATGGCACTTATATAGAAACAGATGTTTGTTAGAAGAAGATTTAAAGAATAATTATGCCGTGAAGGATTGTTACTGAATTTGTAACATTACTGAGAAAATTACACTTAGACTAACTCATAACTTAAGTATTTTTATGCATAAGATTTCTTTTAACAAAACTTTGTTAATAAAAATAAAATTTCACATATGATCTCTCTATAATGTTATCTAACAAGACATAATAGTAAAAAGTAAAACCAGTGTAAAAACTACTCTTGGAAAAACGCAGGAGTCGAAAGAAGATATTTGTTAAGACATTTCCCCTAATTAAATAAAAAAGTGTGATAGACTATTTTTCCATCTGCCAGCATTTTGACAAAGAATTTTTAAATTTTGAGTATTATTTTACTCAGATGTATTGCACATACGACACATTAAAAAATGTTCTTTTCAGTTGTAAAGCACGGGAATTGTTTCTACGCATTATTGATTAGTCGCCTCTATGTGTTTCAATTTTTTGATCATCACGCGACAAATCTCTGAGTTTCAGAAGATATTCTGAAGAATGACTTCACTGGCAAACCCCATGATGACTCAAGACAGAACAGAAAAGCTCTTGCCGTCCGGCAGAGGCATAGGCCCTAATCTCCGGTCAATGCTACTGTATGCGTGTTTCGGTGTAAAAGGTCATTGATCGGTTCAAACGCGGCGGATACAATGGTGATATAACGTTCAATTACTAAATTTACGTGCGCCTTCGTTACCTTGCCTTCCTGGAAGAAGGGTTGACACGGTAATAATTTGAGTCAGTATCATTGAATTGCCCCCAAAGACGCGAGGGCTTTTTCGCTGCTGGCAATCTGAAACCAGCGCCCAACCAAGTCTTTCCACTTGTAATTTGTGCGAAGGAAAAGCAAAGCCAGATTATGGACTCTTAAGATTCTGAATGTGGCATGCGAACCCAAATGGCATTTTCAGTCCACACAAGAAAGTTGAGATGCATTACCAAGAGAAAACTATCACAATTAGTAAAACTGAAAATGATTTAAATATTTGTTTTTTAAAATAGAAGAAATGTACAAAAATGATAATAATAATGCACATAAAACAAAGTACGTCTAAAACATTTTACGGCAAAAATAGGCAAAAAATCGCCAAATTGATCTACTCAACATTCTTGATTTTTGTAGTTCTATATTAGTATTTCTTTATATTACTATATCCCTTTGATGTGCGTTAGAATAGAATAGGCATTTCTCTGAGCATCAGGTGTCTACCACGATCTATGACTCCTCAGTTATTCGGAAGGCGTTTTTTTTTAAAGAAGATATCAACGAGAAATTTGCCGCTCATCCAATTTTTAACTGACAAAATACGAGAGCAAATCACCCCGGGAAGCCTTTTTTTCCCTCACAGATGTTTCTGTCAGCCGCTTTAGCTGAACACGACCACTGCGCCCTCATGCGTGCGAGGCGCGCGTCTCACCGCCCGCGAGCGCCAAACTCGTCGGCCATGTTGGATGAGCGCTCCCCACTCGCGAACAAATTCGCAGATTCACTTTGTCTGCACACTTCAATAGCGCTCAACGACAAAAAACACTTCCCCAATTTTCTGACAAAGCGGTTTACATAATACATTTATTAACTATACTACACTTAACAAAATGAATCATTTGAAGGCGGTGAATGCACAAAATAAAAGTATTCCGAGCAGTAAGTCCAAACATTACTTGGCGCACTCGCTTGTAATTCAAATTCCACATCCCGGCGGGGCTCGGAAATATTAAGAAATACATCCTTTCCAAGCAGCCAAAGTTGGTCTCAGCCACTCAGATGGAGTCGTTTGTTTCGTGTGCTGCTGCACGTGTTAGTATGCCCCTAGAGAGCATCTGACCTTCAGTGTTAAAGGACAGACGAGTTAAGGAATAAAGCGCAAGGAAAAGAAAATGTCTTTACGGTTTTCAAACATTAGCGATGAGCATTGAAATTGAGAGGGTGCTTCCAACAAATTCACGTCCGCTGAGCTCTGGTGCAAGGGGTGAGTAAAAGGCACGTGAGCCGCGGCCTGTTTTTATGGAAGTACTCCAGCATTCGTCTGATATTGATTCGACACACCATGAAAAATAAAATAATTGGAGCAGCCACTAGAAATCGTTTTCTAGCAGCGGCTGGATCCATCCTAACAATAGAGTAACTATTGGAACACGACTTCCAAGATTTTTGATTGAAAGAAAAAAAAGTAGAGCAAATAAATATGCAAATTTAACAGACGAAAACTTCGTACAAAACCGAATTACATGTAAAATATCAAGGAACAAAATCATTTAATGTAATAAAAAGACGTGGAAAATAAACCCATGTAAGCTTCACTAAATGCAATATTCTAATTTGTAGTGTTCATTAGTGCTGTAAACTACGACGATGAACAATCTCGTTGCTATTGATTTTGTTTCTACGGATTAATTTGAATTTCCACTCGACTGATAATTTCATTTAATTGAACACACCTGTTTCTAGGTCGAATAGCATGTGATCCTAATCAAATTATTAGAACAATTTATATTAATTCTAAACAGACCTCAAATTTATAAATAATAAATCTCATGTAGAGTTTTTCAACAAATTGTAATTGTTTAGTATCTATAGATATGATTGACCCTTTTTAAATTTTCTTAGTAACTAGGTGACTTTTAGAAACGTTAATATTCTGTAAACTAGATGTACAATGAGATGTTATATCATACTAGGTCGTAGAAAACAGAATTGAATGTAATGTATATATTAATTAAATAAAACAGTACCTATACAATGATTTTAGCATTTAATCTGAAAGACCAAACAGTTTGCCTAAAGTAGAGGAATCATGGAATATAGATAAAATGTTTTATTTTGTCATTGAGCATTAGATATTTTCAAGGATTGTTATGTTAGGAACTAATATTAAAATTGGTATATGTATTGCAAGGGAAAATACGATTTATGACTGACGTATCACAGTCTTTACAAATTGAAACAAAATACCCAGAGGGTTAATGGAATTATGGAGCTCTTCCGCACCGCTGAGTTAATTTTTTTGATCTTTGAATTATTAATAATTGTGTATTATTGCAACGGAATATCTAAGGAGTTACTGGTAATAACTCCAGTGCAACAGTGTGGTTGAAATCCACTGAATCTGCCGCAACAAATTCTGATTTTTTTGTTCGAGGGGGGGGGGGATGTTCTTTAAATAAAAAGCATTAATTCAGTTCTTTATCTTGAAGTAATATGGAAGAAGAAGATAATTTGTCTTTTTATTTTGCAGGACAATAATGACATGAAATGCGCCATTATTAAATTATGAAAAAAATCACTCAACAATCAGTTTATAATATCCGCAGGGAAGAGAAATTGACTCAAAAGATTGCCTCAACGGCTCAAACTAGAAGTGCTACAGAATAACACAGATTTTCTCGTACCAAATTTTTCTAATTTCCTTCGTGGGGTCTGGCTTGAAGGTCGTGCTCTATTCTCTCGCCAGTTGCTTTCTATCGTCGCCCAAAGTACATTTTTTGACAATTTCTCAACATTTTGCTTTCCTAGTAGTAGAACTGAATCATTACTTCAAGAATATTAAAGAAGAGTAAGAAGTCTTCCTAAATAGAAGTTTTCGTTGAAAATTCGTAGTCGTTTTTAAGAAAATGGCGATTAAGCATTATTGTAAATGCGAAATTTAAGCTCTTTTTCACGGGAATCTATTCAGTTATCGAAAAACTTTACTTGAAGTCATTTAAAGCACATCCACTCGCAAATGTAATAATGCATACAAATCGATGGAAATGGTCATATTAACGGCGAGAGAGGTATTTCAAGAAAATTACATTTGTGTAATTTTTGAAAAAACATATGAATACACCAAAAAGAACTTTAATTCATAAGAAACAGTGCAATTAGCACTATATATTGAAAAAAATGGAGCTATTTATGAGAATATGGCATTTGTGTGTTTCTGAAAATGTCGAAATTTGTGCTTATTTTTAAAGAAAACTATTGAATTCTCGAGAAACTTTATACAACATCGTTTAAAACACATGTGCTCATAAATACAGTAATGTGAAGAAATCGCATTTAATACACGTTTTACAGATTTGAAAGAATATAAAAAAATAATTTTTGAAATTTTTGAAAAAACTTAAGTATACAGCAAAATGGCGTTTATGACACGGCATAAGGTTCGTTTGACACTAGCCTTACCAAACATTTAATCATAAAATTTGGAGCCTTTTCTGAGCAAAACTTGTTTTTGTTATTTTTTAAAATTGCAAATATTACACGTAGTGTGGCACGGAAACTACTAAATTTTTTGAAAATTTACATGACCTAATTTAAAGAACTATTTACGCACAACTGAGTTCATTTGAAGGAAAAATCCAGGCCTTCAATTTTGTAGTTGGTAGGAAGACGCCGGAAAAAAATCAAACTTTTGCAATTCTCAAAAATTCAGAGTTAACTGTGATATTCTGACCTATGCCACCTTTCTAAGTGTATTTGGCTCTTATTTTAAAAGATTTAAAGAAAAAATTTGGAGCAGTTTTTGAGATAATTATGAAAATATCCGAGGGGCTACATGTAAAGTACCTCCAAATTTTAAAGAATGTCTTTCAAAATTTCAAAGCTTCAAATAGAGAGAGATAGACGGGATTTTTCAGTTTGGAGAAGATCGTTCGTCGGTTTAGGCGCTAGGAGTGTTCACGGACGGACGGACGGACGGACGGACGGACGTTTTGCTTCCAATTGGTTTTTCGGCATCAAGGACCCACAAAACAGGGATTGTGGCTACACCACGAGTTAGAGGATTTTTTCTCTTAATTTAGCAACTGGTTTTATGCACTTTCTCGTCACCAGAGCCCGGCAATGAATTTTGTTCCGCAGAAAATCCGTCGTATTTCGCGCAGCATAACATAAGTTTCTCTATACTACGTATATTACTCCGTATATATGTACGTTACGAGAAAGTAAAAAGTAGTGAATTTGCTGAAGCGACGTGGACGTGCATTGCATAACCGCGCACACAATTGAGTGGATGAGGGATGCGTTGAGTGCAGCGTGTCGTGAGGCTGAGCGCGCAGTGGGGCCCGGCCCGCCGCCCCGCCCCCTCGGCCGCCGCAAGCGGCTGTGCGCGCAGGTGAGGCGGGGGCGGAGCGATGGGCTGTCTGGCGCCGACCGCAGCGCCGCCACCGCCAACGCGTAATCCCGCTGCGGCCGCGGACAGAATTACAGGGCGCCGCCCTTCCTGCGCGGTCGCCTCTCTGCTCCGCGCTGCTCCCGGCTGTCCGCTCCTTTGTAATTCGCTTTCCCACGCACGTTCAGATGGCACAGCATTTTCCATTCCCTCCCTCTGCCGCCTTCACTTCACGTTCTCTTCGCTTGTTCTGTTCTCCTCATTATTCGTCTCCCGTTGCAATCTATTATTTCACTTTTCACCGAAAATTCAACTAGTGA
Organism: Teleogryllus occipitalis; assembly: GCA_011170035.1. Taxonomy (NCBI): domain Eukaryota; kingdom Metazoa; phylum Arthropoda; class Insecta; order Orthoptera; family Gryllidae; genus Teleogryllus; species Teleogryllus occipitalis. Next base: position 11,423 of record BLKR01015830.1, on the reverse strand, counting down.
ACCGTTTCTCATTTCCTTGTCTTTCTCAAACGTTCTAGGGTAGAGTCGCTTTCACATCATGTTGCATGTTCTTATCTTGTTCTTTATCGGTCATCGCTCTTTCCTACTATCTACCCTTTCACTTGCAAATTACTTTCTCAAGCAATTTCAATCAGGGAAGCATTATTTATTCCTTCCTCATGCTCACATTTCATTGGGTGGCAGTGTTTTCACATCAACATTTGATTGTTTTCTTTATTTTATTGTTCGTCGCTCATTCCTATTCACTGTTCTATAGTCATTCACTTCCCGTCCACATAGGGTTTTGTTCACGTTCTTCTGATGCCTATACTCACACCTTTCATACAATCATACGTGATTTCTTTGTTCTTCACTTAAAAAACGTACTGTTTAAAATTTGAAACATTTTTTTTCTCATTTACTCGTATTTACTCGTTCTCTTAATGTTCCTATGTTTCTATGTTTTTGTTTCATGGCTGTATCCTAAAACATTGTTTTCACTATTCAAATTTTTAACCTTTCTACGTGACTTTTAAGTGAGTTTTTCACTGAAATGTTACAATAGTAAATTTTTTATTAAATGATTTAATCAACACAAATACTAATTATATTTTGTTGTATCCAATAATTTCAATATTGGGTTTTCTTTTCTTTTTATTTTGCAACTAGAGTTGCTAAGTTCTCAAAGACCATTTTTCACATTTTGCCACATTTAGTTGTCATTTTTTTCTGTTCTTCTGGTGCTCTACAAGAATGTCTAGAGAATTATATTTTCATTTTTACATGATTAAATGTATTCTTTCATTGGCGAAAATGTACTTGATTTCGGTATCTTAATTTTTTGGAAAGACTATGCAGTATTGTTCTTCGAATCCGCTTCCAGTTCCATCTCTATTTCGCTTCTCCTTGGTCGCTGTCCTTGTGCCTTGCGTCCGGCGCCCTCTGCAGGCGCTCGGCGCCAAATCCGCGCTGATCCTCCTGCGCTGCGGGGGCCGCTCCCAGCGCTGCGGCGATAAAGCAGCGCCGGCCCCGCCGCCCGGCGGTCGATCAGCGCCCTGGCCCACGCCCATCGCGCCCACCCCTCCCCTCCCCCTCACTCTCGCCCTCGCCCTCACCCATGCCCTCGCGCCTCCTCCTAGACCTCACACTCGCCCTCGCCCTCGCCCTCGCCCTCGCCCTCACACTCACCCTCGCCCTCGCCCCTCCACTCGCACTCGCACACGCACTCGCCATCGCCATCGCATTTGGTCCTCCCCATTACCCTTGACCCTCCTCTCGTCCTCACCACACCCTCGTCCACGCCCAAGCCCTCGCCCTCGCCCCTCCACTCGCCCTCGCCACTCCCTCGTCCTCACTCACGCCTTCGCCCTCGCCCTTGTCCTCGAACTCGCCCCTCCCCCTCGCCCTTGCCCTCCAACTCGCCCCTCCCCTTCGCCCTCGCCACTCCCTCGTCCTCGCTCACGCCAGAGGGAACCCATCAGAGGGAACCGTCGCTACCACAACAAGCTCTAAGCTCTCTACTGGTCTCCCGACATGTGTGGTAGTGTATTCCATACAAGTGTGTGTGTGTGTGTGTGCGTGCACTGTACTACCACATGCGCCGAATGATCATTCGCGAGCTATGGCTGGTTGCGGCCGCGGCGGGGCCATCGAGGGAAGACACTCCCTGAAGGAGGGGAAGCGCGTTATCTGCAAAGTAAAGTCAGAGTTGGAACTCAGGTTCAGGCGGTAAGAGAACACTGCTCCCTCCAGAAATATTGCACCCACTACACTCACGCATCTAATGACAACAGTAGGCGCCCTTCCAGAATCAATAAAAATCATCGTTAACTGACCGGAGGAAATAGAAAAAATATTACTTAAAATCTTACTAACCCTCAAGAGATAAAATAATTATAATTTTGCAAAAAATATGAAACAATGTGCTGTTTGTAATGGGAAAGTCTGTAAAGTCATACCAGAAGAATGTTTGGAATACGATGCATTAAATTTCAAGCCTAGCAGCTTTTCCAAGTGGAAGTCAAACGTGGACGGGTGATCATACACATCGACATCATGGTCACAACAAAACACTTCGCTTTTAAGGCATGAGAGAATTCCAGGCAAAAGGGAAAATTGTACTAGATATGGCGTAGGTAGTGATTCTCAGGTTCTGGCCAATTTGAAACAATAGCTTTTTTTCAAAAATATAAACTATAATCTATGTACATACTATGTATATTTTTCATGTTTTACACAATATTTTTGAACGTAAGTTTGCCTGAAGCCCATATTATAGGGTCATAACCGTTTTCCATCGGTATCCTAATAAGTAAGCCATGTTCCTTATAAACATGGGTTGCAACAGTATATGTTCCTTATGAACATGGGTTGCAACAGTATATTTTCAGTGGTTACTGTACATGGATCCATCTATTTTTTACTAAGAATTGCTGGTTGTTTGAATTTTTACCCTCAATTATTCGGGTAGGGCACTAAAAGAAAATTTTCACACCCTATTAGAAAGCGTTTAGGGGTTTTCACTAGTACCAAGAAGTCACTACATCAATTTGTTTAGCAGTTTGCAGATAAACGTTTATACTCTTATCCTCCAACCACCATGTAGATATTACCTACAATATGCGAATTAACCACCCTGCGGTAATCATGTAATTTCCAGAGCCTCCCACACGACGTAGATTCGTTGCTCTCCATGACGCTACTCCCAGGCCTCGGGATAGACAGCAAGGCGCGCGGCCGACTATCGGATTGTGCGAGGGGGCGCAGAGGGCAGAGGACGTGGGAAGTAGGAGGGCGCAGGGTAGCAGGCGGCAAGAGGATTGAGCGGAACGGAGGTGGAGAGTCCTGTTCGAGGAAGCGACGCACAAAGAGGCCTAATGAAGCACGAGCGCCATCTCAGACATCTCGGCACCCAACCCTCCACCCACACTCAGCTCCCCACGCACGCCACTCACAAGTCAAAGACTCCACGCCACGTCTGAGCCCCCTGGGCGCCCACCCAACCATCCACACCGTGCGCACCGCGCACGCCACTCGGAAATTAAAGATTTCACGCCTAATAGCCCTAGGCGCCTCAATCGCCACCCGCACCCAGCGCCTCACCCAAGCCAGTTGCAAATTAAAGACTCCACGCCATGCCTGATAACCGTGGGCGCTCTAACGGTCATCCGCACCCAGCGCCCCACGCACACCACACGCAAATTAAAGACTCCACGCCATGCCAGATAGCCCTAGGCGCCTCAACCTCCATCTGCACCCAGCGCCCAACGCATGCCACCCGCAAATTAGAGACTCCACACCAAGCTAGACAGCCCTAGGCGCCACAACCGCCGTCTGCACCCAGCGCTCCACACACGCCACTAACAAATTAAAGACTCCACACCAAGCCACATAGCCCTAGGCGCCTCAACCGCCATCTGCACCCGGCGCCCCACGCAGGCCACTCGCAAATTAAAGACTCCACGCCAAGCCGAATACCATTGGGCGCCCATACCGCCATTTGCACCTAGCATCCCACCCACGCCACTCGCAAATTCAGGACTCCACGCCACGCCTGGTAGCCCTAGGCGCCTCAACCGCCATCTGCACCTAGCGCCCCACGCACGCTACTTACAAATTAAAGACTCCACGCCAAGCCGGATACCATTGGGCGCCCATACCGCCATTTGCACCTAGCATCCCACCCACGCCACTCGCAAATTCAGGACTCCACGCCACGCCTGGTAGCCCTAGGCGCCTCAACCGCCATCTGCACCTAGCGCCCCACGCACGCTACTTACAAATTAAAGACTCCACGCCAAGCCGGATACCATTGGGCGCCCATACCGCCATTTGCACCTAGCATCCCACCCACGCCACTCGCAAATTCAGGACTCCACGCCAAGCCTGATAGCCCTAGGCGCCTCAACCGCCATCTGCACCTAGCGCCCCACGCACGCTACTTACAAATTAAAGACTCCACGCCAAGCCGGATACCATTGGGCGCCCCAACCGCCATCCGCACTCTGCGCCCCACGTACGCCACTCGCAAATTAAAGACTTTGCGCGTAACAATGTCTTTGAAATTTGTCCGTTTTTGTGCTAAGTTACTTTCCGCATGACTTCGAAAAAGTTAATTGTTTCTTACACATCAACACTTTGACTTTGGTAAATTTTTTATCTATTTTATTAGGTAGCTGGGTTTAATGTTTTACCAGGCGTTTTAAATTTCACTGTATTACCTATGTGATATTTCATGTTTTGGTATAGCTTTAGATAAGTTTTATGTTAATATATCCATCTCTATTCCAAGTACTCGTTAATTGTCAATAAAAGAATAGCAATAACAAATCTTACACACAAACAATCAAACAATAAATCTTAGCCATAGCTTCACTACCAGTTAGCCAATTTGTGTGAATCAAACCACGAGCGATTAAATTTTATTTTCTTACATTTTTCTCATTTACAGGAGATACTACAGTACTCAAGATAGTACTAGGTCGATCATTTTTCATAATTTGTCTTTTTTCTACATTGTTAAGATGAGAAAACTGTGTCCGTGTTAGTTTATTCGCTCTTTAATATTAACGGAAACCCAGATCTAAACATAAACTATTGGTCCTAAAACTGCATGTATTTTCTCCCCCGTATTTTCACGCAAAAAGTGTTGAAATTTTAGAAATTTTCTTTTGATCTTATTTCAAAATCTATCTGTTTATACTAAGATATTGGCTGGAATTGTTGTTCGATCCAAATGAAAATTCCGGTTATGGTCAATGATGTTTGAGTAAACGAAAAAGTGTGATGGAAATGCACACACTCTACTGCTAACCTTGAAGGTTTGTCCTTCATGTTTAGCATGTAAGTACCGAGTTGTTAATACGATCTTTGAAGTACGCCAGGAAGGGAAGGGGAAGTCTCGGAAAAGATTTTCATTTTCTGTTCGACAAACTAGGCAGCCCTGTGCTCGGGACACGACGCAGCTGTGCATAAGAGAAAGCATTCAGAGCCACAAGACAGCGACAGCCGTGGTTTCGCCCCACGACAAAGCTTCGAATGCGCATGCTGCCAACCTGCGCAGTTCACGTCAGTGTAACAGGTCATCGCCACAACATGACGTGAAATCGATATTCGTAAAAGCTCGATGCTAATGCGAACAAATGTAACTCCCCTTCCAGAAAAAAAGGGATTTCGGTGAGCGTTTGGCCTCAATGCCCGTATCACGTGTTCGTTAATACAAAACTAACTACGCAAGAAAGTACTTGGGCGCGTCGCGTGTGATTCATTAGCACAAAGGGGCGACGAGAGGGGCCCCAGGCGGAGGTCACGTGATGTGTTGGGCCGGTTGGAACCGCAGGTTGCGCTGTCACTCGCATGGTGAACTGGTTACATGTCTAGTCTGCTTGTAAGAGATTTCAGGGGCGTCAACCTCTGACCTCGAGGACCAGGTTCGAGTCCCGACAGTGGCAAGATTTCGACACAAGCTAGGTCGAATTCAGTCGCTGTCTGGAGAAGAATTATAAAGGTCGCCTGCTTTGATCCGTAGTTTTCCGTGGTTTCTCCGATCAACACCAGGCGAATGACGGATCAGTATCGTACCAAATGGGCCACGGACCGCGCGCGATCTGTCCTTTCTCTTCCTTGACCTATCCTTACATTATTTTTAAAAGATTTTACATTGATACTAATATTTATTCTAATATTACATTTACACCAATATTACACTTCTATAACTTAAGTTACATATTATTTCTTTATATACATTTGCAATATGCGCCACCTAATATTATGTAATCTTTGATGATGATACTTTCTTTTTAAACCAAACATAACAAAACTTAAACCGAATGAAAATTGTTTATTATGCTTGAACGGGTTTATATTAAACATATTGACGGATTTTATTAAAAATGCAATAGACACATTTTGAATTTCAACGAACCACGTTGTCGTGTTTAAATAGTAATTTATCTGAAAAAATCAACACTGAGAAATATGTATATTGTTGATTAATTCCCTATATACTGTTTGGGAATAAATATTTTCTACACTTTTTTATATAATAAAAAATGTACATCGTGATCGTTTTTTTAAAACAAATACTAATTCCGAAACTGATTTCTCCCTCTTTCATAAATGGGATATGTCTAAGAAAGAAAAACATAGAATATGTGTTAGTTTTAGTTTTTGTTTCAAACGAACATGACATTAAAATTCAAAATATAATTTTTCCTTTCTAGTTCAAAATCATGGCCCCCTTTTTTACGTTTTTAAAAGAGATATAAACAATTTGAGAGAAAATTGCGAATAAAGAAGGAAAAATTGCAGTACCGCATGTGCTCAGAATACGTAGTGAGTAATTCGGCATTTCTATCCTGTCACCAAACGCTGACTCATAATTAACGCTGCGGTGTAAACGGACCCGCGAATTCCGCCGCCACGACTAGCGCGGAACTTCCCGCGCCGCACCCGCTGCGGATGTTCCGCGCCGGTCGGTGGAAGCCTTAATTACTTGTTTTTTTTTAATGCGATTGCATTACACGGGTGTACCTCTCTGCTCGGTAATGACGTTAAATAAGAATAGTTTGTATTGACAATGTTGTATTGTATTGTTATCAATTACAAGAAGACGTATAGAACAAGCGACGGAAGATAAGAGAGTCTTGAAGAAAAATGTATATTACAGGCTTAGTAAGGAAATGGAAAAATTGGGAAGAGGGTGGGGTTTAACATGTGAGTGTTGTTGCACGGTTTCGCTAGTAAAATGATATCATGGTAACAAATATTTAAGGGCAGACAGCTTCTTCCTTGGAGCCTTGATCTCTCATGACATCAACTGCGTCGTCAGTAGTGACGCGCTGAGTATGGGAATCCAGCAGGGAGAAGCAAAATAGAGTAAATGAAATGACGTACATAATGTTTGCATCTTTCTGTCAAAATCGGACCTTTTTCATCGCTTTTGGATTTCTTCCGTGTTCCTGGTTACCAAGGAAAACCACAGACATTTATCACAAGGTAGGCTGCATATTTTATTTTTAATTTATTCGCGTGTAGGAAATTAGTAATACAGATTGCATGAGAACGAGTGGCCTTTCTTGCCCTACTTTTGAAGTAAAAAGAAAGTATTATGTAATACTACTGCAAGAATCTTATATTTTTTGACAAAATATTTTATTTTGTAACCTTGTTATCGACAATACGGATAAATTTTGTTTTAATATCAAATGTAATAAATACTTGTTGCTATCTTTATTCATAAATCATCTGCGAGTATTCAAGACTGCTTAAAATTACGTGGACAGACTATACTCTTCCCTTGCATATCTGTCATATATTTATTACTGATTTTGACACGAATAATCAAAGTTTATGGAATGTCGTGTTGCCTAAATCAGTGATATCCCCCGGGGGTGCGTTGGCAATCAAAGGCAGATGAAGCGTTTCCAAGCGTCTCGCTTCGCGAATTCCCTCCGCTTTGCTTCCCTGTCGGCAAACGAAGTGCGACTCCGTTCCGGACGGACCAATTAAAAAGCACCGAGCGGAATTTGAAGGCGATTGCATTATGTGCTAGAAACACGCACGGCAACGACCAATAAACGAAAAAAGAAGTGTGAATGTGTATTTGAAAAAGCCGATTGATAAAACTTGTTTTAATGCGCGAAATTAAGCGTAAATCCGCGATCGGGGGCCTCAGCATTGGGGGAATTGGACAGAGACAGGAGAAGGGGGACTGCTAGCGCTCCACGCAGAGGCGGCGGTAATCCGAAGCTTCGCGACGTGCCGTGTCTGATGCTGGATTGATGCTTTATTGATGAATTGATGTGTCCTGACCCGCCAATTGCTATACTCGTTAGTCCCGTAAGCGTAGTGGATGACTTATTCCGGAAACTGGCGGTGTTCCTCCTCCGCTGGATGGCGATATCCGGCGCCAACCTACACAAAGACCTGTGTGGTTTTTCCTTCCAGCTACAAGTTCTAAGCATCCAACCACTCCCTCATTGAAAATTAGCATAGTACCTTGTGTCATTGTGAAGAGGTGGGAAATTGAGATGGAGTCTGTGTGTGAAAGAGAGTAAGGGATGATGATAGGACAAGAAAGAGGAAAGAAAGATGGCGAGTGGTCCGTGGCCCATTTGTTAGGGTATTGCTTCGACTTTCGATGGATATCAGCAGCTGACTGATAGAATTTCTCAGACAGAAACTAATTTAGATCAGGCTATAGAGTTGAAACTTAACTGCAAAGGCAGTTGCAATGAGCAGTGTGGGTGGCACAGTGAGAGTGACAGTGGCACTAAGATAAGTCAGCCTGCATGACCGATGAGAGTCTCGTAATTTATTTCTGAAGTTAATATGCGTTATGTAGCTCTCAAACTGAAGCCATCTTATCAAATAAAGTATCTTAAGATACAATTTTACGAAGAAAAGACAAATTACTTCTTTGCTTTGCAAACATCAGTATTTATTGCGTGCAGATCGTGTATGTCATAAATTCATGATCCGTTTTCCATCTTTTTTTAATGTCGATTGTTCCTAACACGAAAGCGAGGTGTTTTAACGCTTTAAAATCTGTTTTTATAGCCAAGATTTCGATAGAGGGAATAAATCAACACTATACATATTTCTTACTGTTGATTTTTTCAGATAAACTACTATTTACACACGACAACGTGGTTCGTTTAAATTCATAATGTGTCTATTGCACTTTTAAGAAAATCCGTCAATATGATAGAATATAAACCATTTCAAACATTATAAACAATTTTCATTCGGTTTAATTTTTGTTATGTATGGTTTGAAATGAAAGTACCATCATCAAAGATTACATAATATCAGGTGGCGCACATTGCAAATGTATATAAAGAAATAAAATGTTACTTAAGTTATAGTAGTAATATTAGTGTAAATGTAAAATCTTTTAAAAATAATATAAATTCGCAAGGGGCGGCGACATGCATGTATCCACTCCTGCCAGTGCCTGTTTTGATGAAATTTTGAATTTGATTACAGAAGACGTAAGAAAATATGACACTTACCAATCATGAAGTTATCTCATCTGAAGAACAACTTGTTTTAGCAGTCATACCTACGTACACACACACACACACACACACACACACACACACACACACACATACACATACCATCCATATATATGCGTGTGCGTGCGCATTTAAAAGAATAAATCTATTGAAACTCTAAATCAATAGTAAAATGAACAAAATTTTAAGAACAAAAAAATTAATAAATTAAGTTGAATGTTCTTTAAAATTAATTAAATTACAGAACACGATTAGAAGTACTTTTCTGACCATTTTGCCGTGTCAGATTCACTGGTGAGCTGAGAATATTCGATATCTGACGAGCCTTGGTTTCCACTGCGAAGCTGGAGCGGCGGCGGAAAAGATGCGTCGACCGCGAATGGAAAAAAGCTGCCGATCTGCTCCCGCGCCGCTCGCCTGGCGCGCAGGTCTGGACGTGCTCAAGGCAACGCCTGACGCCGCGGACGTTCCGCACAGGCAACGGACGTTTTGGTGGAAGCCTTTAGTTTAATTTAACATACAGTTGCCGGTTCTACAGGCTCTGGACAGGTGGGGTAGAATCGATAAACGTCAAACCAGAAAAAATGTAATTGAATGTTCAAAAAGTAGATTAGAGTACGGTGGATTATAGTGTGAGGAATGTTTTTGAGGCCTTTAAGATCCTAAAAAGCTTCCTTTAGAAGTTATTTAAAAATGTGGAGATACAAAAAATCGGTTGAGTGTTGAGGTTTGCATTTGGCATGAATTTTTTTCTCGACAATTATTTAATATTTTAAAAATCAGATTGCAATTCGCCACGTCTCCGTGGAATTCTTTTTCTTTAGAGATCTCATTTTTAATGATTGGTAGCGTTTGAGAACCTCAAAAGGTATGTATACTACTTAAATAATATAGTAGACGATATTCTTGAAGTGTAGAGAACTGTTGTACTACTTGAGTAGTGTGCGCGCTACTTTTTGGAAAGCCATTTTGTGTGGTTTTGGTCAGCAGCTGATTTGCTGATGCACGCCAACAAAAACATCTGCGTCGGCAAAAGAGCTCAGATTTAATTTCGAAACGCTGATGTTGAAGTAACCAACGGCCCACTCCTCTCGCATCTAGGAAAAAAGGATCTGAAGGAAAAAGGCGCAAATTACAATTATATCTAGAAATAAAGCATGGCACCATTTCAGTATTTCCACTACGGAGTAAGGGAGTCTGGGCAAAAGCTGATGGAGATGGTTGTCATTGACCCAAAAGCTGATTTACATTTCTTGTAAAAGAAATAAATGAAAAACAGTGAAATTAACTGTTTTAAGTAGTAAAGGAATAAATTACTCTCTACTAACCTGTTAATTCTTAAAATAACATTTATAATTATAAAATAAATTATTTTAAAGAAATTGTTAAAATGAAGTCGAGTAAAAGCATGTCGAGTAAGAATGCATGCACTTCTTTCTTAAGCAGGAACCTTTATTTTTATGACATTATCAGTTCTTTTTCCCTGCGAGATAATGTATTTGTAATGAGTAATTGAAAAGAAAGTTTTAATGGCCTAAATGCGAACAATCGTTTCATTTTAATCTTTTTTAATTGAATTGTATATGCTCAAACGCAATGAAAAGCTCCTGAAAACAGAAAAGAATAAGCTCTGGTGCAATGATCTTTCTCAGAAACTTTCTGACTTTACTTAAAGACGGACAATGAAGCCCTTGGTTTGACTTTGCGTGTCTGACGGTTTGCGTTGCACTTGATTTCCGCGAAACCCAACCCGCTTCTCGTTCGCGGGAGAACCTGTATTCATTAGCGATGGACTTTATGTAATTGGTACTCTGAATGAAAAGCGTTCGATTTTTTAAGGATATGAGAATATTGCGTTTTTTATGTTCGGAAAAGTTTTTTTTTTTATGAATTCGGAAACCTTTTCTAGGGTAATTTCACCGTAAATTAATCGTGTAAATGAATCCGCGTTTTAGTGGATCTCTGAATATAAATGCCTTCAAATGTTCTTCTCAGTACTTCAGCTAAAACGTAATAAAAATTGATTTAAAAGTAGCGAAATACTAATCATTATTCAAACATTACACGTCCACTACGGATTTTAATGACATTAATGCAACGTCAGTGTTGAGAAGAGGAGAAGTTTATTGAAAACTTCCTTCAAGAAAGGTTATTATTACTTCATCATAAGTTGCGGAAATTTTCATTATTTATTCTTGAGATTTTATAAGTGAGAATTACTGTTTGAAAGAAGTGGGTGAGAATAGCTTGTGTGAGATGACCAAATGGCGCGTTTGTCATACTACTTTTGTTGCTGTACGAAGTGAGAGAGCATATAAAAAAATATGTGCAGCAGCTGTAAATAATGACGAACAGAAGGGGTTGTGAATCAAATTTATTTAGTGGGAATGTTTGACGCCTGTA
>BLKR01015829.1:0-48206 GCA_011170035.1 Teleogryllus occipitalis | reverse complement strand
GTGTGTTTGAGAGAGAGAATAGGAGAGTATGTGAGATATAGAAAAGGTGAGTGTGTGGGAGCGTGAGAATAGGTGAGGGTGAGAGAGAGAGAGAGAGAGAGAGAGAGAGAGAGAGAGAGAGTACGGGAGCGTGTTTTAATTTTATTTATTTTCTTCAAAAAATAGTTAAAATTGTATGTGGTGTATAAGAAGAAGTATAATGAGAGCATACGTTCATCTAAGCACACCATTTCGTAGAAGTCGTTGACAACATTTTGGAATTAATGTTTCACACAGTATTCGTTTCTGACAAACTCTCTTCTTGTTCATATTTTAATTATTACTTTAATAATTAATTCTACATATTGCAGTATTTAAATAAATCAGTATCAATATAAATGTTAGTAATAGATTGTCAGAACGTTATAGTAATAAATATGAAATTGAATCTGAGAACATGTTTGCATTGCTGAGACAACAACCAGACTCTGTCAAAACAAATATGGCTAGAGACAAATTAGTTCTGCTATTTATTCCGATTTCTACAATTCCTCATCTAGTCGATTTGTTACACAGAATGATGAACACAAGCTCACTAAACAATTTCTCAACGAGTAACCCCAATAATATTATTTATTACACTCTTCCCACCGGTACCGTTGGAAACATACCGGTGAGCTTAATGCGCGTTCGATGTTTAACCAGTTCCTCGCCCGCTGCACCTGAGCCATTCCCGGCGCGAGCATTGAGCTGTGGAACCCGTCCTGTCAGACGCCGTCGATCGACGCTCTCCACAATGGACGGCGCGTTTAGCAAGCGGCGCCCTCATTAGCCCTTTCCCGTGGACGCGCGCACGGCCAGCCCATCGATCACTGCCTCTCGATACTCGCTCCGTTCCCACCACCCTCGCCGACCCCGCGACCCGCCGCCCGGCCCACGCCCAGCGACCGGGCACTCCCAGCCCGCGCCGCGCCGCGCCGCTCCAGACGCCATGCCAGGACGGCGCTGGGGCCCGACTACCCGCTGCACTGTAAAACATTTCACTAGACTAAAGCCGATCGCGCCCGACCGTCCCTGTTCTTCTCCCTTCGGGCTGATTACAAAGCGAATGAACATACCAGTCGTCTGCAGAGAAACCAAGCCCCCCTAAGTGGGCCACCCACTTGACCAGTCTTGTTCTAGGAGGTCCAATGCAACATCTCCGGAGAAAATACCGGTCGTGAAGCCCAGAGACTATTCGTATTGGTCGGCATTATCAGAAAAGGTGTACCGACAAATATACTTGAAGGCGGAGCTTGCCCTGGGAGGCGTTCGAAAGCATCCCCAATCAACCACTGAAAGTGATAGCTTTTGTATTTAAGTATACTTACGGCATATCTAATTAAATTACCCTTTATTTTTAGTTCATTTGTGGTTACTTCAGACTCATGTTGAAATGTATTGTCATCTCTCCACCCGTCAATAAGTTGGTAAGCGAGTGCGTGGAATATTGTGACTATGCAATGTTCAACTGATGCTACACGATTGCGTGTGGCGCAGTCATACTCCAAGAGCATTAACTGTCAGCTATGAAATAGGACCGACACGTGACGACACCGCATTGAACGACGCAGGGGGAAGTATAGCAAAAGGCCTGACGTCAGCCATTTTTCCTTGTTGCTCGGGCTCCTAGTGTGGTTCAGCACGACCAGAATAGAATCATAACTTACACGCAGAACTGCGGGTTCTTTTGTCAGGGTGGATAAGTTGATACTCCATTACATGTCTGTTCCTCTTATACAAAATGTCTCGTAATAAATCCTACACACTTCTAGGACACGTAAGGGGTTGAAGATGAAAACTTTTCCCACTGAATATGTGGTGGGGAATTTATATAAAAGGAAGTTACATAAGTGGCATTTGTACTTGATATAAAGGCAACCCACCAGGCATTGATGTTCGGTAAGTACACGAAATCAGTTCACTCATTACGTCAGAACGTGACCTGCTAAACATCACTGCATGATCGGTTGCCTAGCAATCAGGGGCAAATCTCTGCATATCGTTCGTGGGCTGCAATAGTGGACAAGTAAAAAAAGTCAGGTATTGAGATTAATGAGTTTGAAGTTTTCACCCTGTATTGAAATTCATCATTCATACATTCACACTTCTGCTCTAATTTTGCTGGAATACTGTTCTGTAATATATGTTCCTATTGGAATGCTGGAATTTAGACCAATCTGCCATTCTGGAGAGTACATTAGCTCAAAATTCATATTTTTTGAGTTGTGCCACTACCGCAGCCCACGAACAATATGCAACTTCTTTATATTAAACTTCCCATCAATGGTCATTGGGAAAAGTGATCACCTTCGATTCCCCTACGTGATCCGGAAGTTCGTAACATTTATTCTGAACCAATGCACATACTTTCGTCGGTTTACCACGAAGTTTAAAACGCAAACGGGTCCTCGGCGCCCGTCAGAGTCTCGGTGCAGTACGTGCAATTGCTCCGGTGGAAACCCCGGTCGAGGCACCCTGACCTTCCCCGCGACTACTCGTTGGACGGCGCCTGCGCATCAGATACGACTTCAGGGGAGACGTTGTGGGACGTGCTTCTTCAGACTTTATTGAGGAAACTACATTTCTTTGGAAACGATGTTTTGGTCTTCTTTATTGAACTCACCCCGACGGCCATACTTCCTTAAGTCGTTACTTAAATAGCTTTTAATTTTACATATTTTTAAATTTTACTTTTACGTATTACTACAATTAATGCTTATTTTTTAACAAATTATTCTTTTAGGATTACAGATACGAATAAATATGTAAGTAAATATGAAATAAGAATTTCTGTGTTGGATGCTGACAGAGAAATGGATGATTCCAAGTTTTCACACGCCCTCGTTAATTTAACGTGACTTAAACATGAAAGAAGAAAAATATACGCACTTCTTGTATTCATCATACCTTGAACACTTTTCCTCGTTTCGTCGTAGACTTTTTAGAGAAAATGACTTAACTAAAAAATTCATTAGCAACTCCGCAACTGCTGGCATGCATCTTCCAACATAGCTGTCTCATTCCTGACGTCGACGAACTGCCATACAAACACGGTTTTGACATTTTTATACCAACATTATTTTGGATGTTAACTTTTCTGAAAATTAATGATTCTCATTCACGGCAATAAAGAATTGCACCATAAAAGTCAGATGAAAGTAGTACGCAAATTCCTCACAGCAGCAACGAGAGGTCCTTGAACTGTCAGGGGGCGGTGACCTCCGTCCCGAAGTTTCTGATTTGCCAACCCGCCCGGCAACTTCCTCGGCGGGCGGGCGGGCGAACGTTTCCACCGGACCTAGTAACCTCCTCCGCCAACGACTGAGGGCCCGCCCCGCCACGCCTCCCTCTCTACACCTTGCGCGCACCCGCCCCACTGCTCATGACCCGCACTCGATTTGCCCGCCCCGCCCCGCCACGTTCCGCATTGGCACCCGACCTGGCTCGACCCGCACCTGATCTGCCCCGCCCCAACCCCATTCTGCATTAGAACGCACTCCATCGATCGGCGTCCGATCCGCACCCGATCTGCACCCGCCCTAGTCGTGCACCCGGTCCGAGTCGACCCGCACCCAACACGACCCACTCTGATCCGATCCGATCCGATCCGATCCGACCCGACCCGATCCGACCCGATCCGATCCGACCCGACCCGAAACGACCCGACCCGAAACGACCCGACCCGACCCGACCCGACTCGAAATGCACTCGCTGCCCCCACCCTAGTCATGCACCGGACCCGCATCCAACACGATCCGCTCCGATCCGACGCGATCTGACCCGATCCGATTCGAACCGCACTCGCAGTCGACTTGATTCGATCTGCCTCGCCCCCTGTTCCGCACTGGCACTCACCCCAACGATCCAAACTGATCCGAACCCGAACCCACCCTAGTCATACCACCCGACTCGACCCGCACCCAACAATTTGTTCAATCGATCCGACCCGACTCAAACCACACTCGCAGCCATCTTAACTCGACCCGCACTCGATCTGCCCCACCCCCGTTACACAATGGCACGCACCCCAACGATCCGAATCCGATCTGCCCCTACCCTAGTCATGCAAACGATCCGAGCCGTCTCGCACCCAACACGACCCGCACCCGATCCGATCCGACTCGAACCGCACCCGCAGTCGACTCAACTTGACCCGACCCGATCGGCCTCGCTACGCCTCGTTCCGCATAAGCACCCGCCTCACACCCCATGACCCGCGCCCGATCCGCATCCGATCTGCCCCGCTCCAGTCTCGCATTCGACCCGCACTCGAATCGACCCGACCCAGACTCGGGACCGCACTAAGGAAGGTTCCCTGGAGAGGGAACCCTGCAAGTCAACGTGCAAGTCGGCGTCGGATTCCACGTTCCAGTGGGAATACTGCCACCTCCATGAATATAACATGCACTACACTTACGACACTTGATCGTAGAAGTGGACGCGCCCGAAAATACTAAGTAATCAATAAATCGATCAGCTCCGGACTTGACTCGATCCTTTTTCACCTCGCCTCGCCTCGCTTCTCATCTTTTCCCGCTACGACTCGCCCAGCTTCTCAACGCCTCAGCCGCCACTCGCCGAGGCCAACGCCCTTCGCCACTCACCCACCTGCATGAACGAGGTGAAGTGCCCATTCGTCTTGACCTTTGGACGAGTCTGGATCCCTGCGGCGTTCTTGAGTTCGACGTAGATCGGTTCAGAGCTTCCCAGCGCCTTCTTAATGGGATGGGCTGCAAAGCGAAGAATTGCACAAGAAATCAGGAAAACATATACAAGGCTGATAATCAAGATTACATTGTAATTTATGTACCAGAAATTACGTAATGCTTGAGCTTTCTACAAATGTTTCTTTCTGGTAATCAATAATTATCGATAAAAAACACCTTTTTACATTCAAGAATGCAATATTAACTTAAAAAACAATTTACATTTAAAATTGTATTAATTTTTTACATTATTGTTGTTAATAATAATAATAATAATAATAATAATAATAATAATAATAATAATAATAATAATTAGATCGTTGTGTTAAATCTTATCGATCAACCCGTAAATTTTATGACCTGAAGTTCACGGTTGTACAGACGATAGTTCAAAAACTGCCCTTAAAATTCATATACTATCAAGTTTTGCACCATCAGATAGATATGGTAAGAAGAAACTTACATCAAAGTACAGTTTCAATCAGTTGCTCCGTGTAATGAAAGGTATTTGAATATGTATGCTACTAAGTGAAATTATGTGTAATCATCATCACGGAGGACTATTACTCTAGCCAATCCAAAGATAATTTCAAGCAAAATTTCTTATGAGATAAAATCCGTCCAGACATCAAATTAAAGGCATCAGAAATGCCATAATGATATGAATGTGAATTTGTTCATAAGGTTTGAATATAATTATTGACATTTTTTTAGGTTCTAATATATCCATCTCTGAAACTTTTCACTTTAGTTCTGATAATTGAGACAATTCAGATAATCTAGCGTGCACATACAGTAGAGATTTTTGTACTTAGTACTGGAAACTTTCATCAACGTTGGTAGACTGGAAATAATTAATGCACATACGTGGAAAGAAGAAATATAACGGAGATATGAAAACAGGAAAGCATATGAAGTTTCTCATCGTACTACCCCTATCTATCCCACTAGAAATTACAAAAGTATTGGTATCCCACACGCTTAAGCCCCAAAAGCTATGTCGCCCTCTCGCACACTATCGTAAATTGAACGGGTGCATAAAAGTCAAACCGAAATCGATAGATAGTAGTGAAGAATGTGCGTGGTTTCCCAAGTCCAAACGGGTTAACTCTGTGCAATGTCATAAAATATTGATATTTCAGAAAGAAATACTTCATAAACATTGCGTATCAGAGGCAATGAATCAAGTTAAATTGCTGGGCGTGTCTGAATTAAAATCTGATACGGACTGTTCTGCATTTACCAAATGAGCGATTGTAAACATAGCAAATTTCAAATGTACGATAAACATACTCTTCGAAAGATAACATTCACGTTCGGAAATCAAAAACAATTATGTAGTAATTTTATTGAAGTTTCACTAGTTTGTACTGAGTAGTTAATACTTCTTATTCGGTAAAATGTAATTTACTTCGTCTTATCGTAGAAATATAAATTTCACTTGCTAGCAGTGTTTTCAGCATGATTCTAGCATAGTCTTAAATGTTGTGTTGCTTACTATAGTACCATTGTTGTGGCGATGTACAGTCTCATTTTATTATTTCGTAATTTCACAAATTCGAAAATTGAAACGATTATCTTTTAATTGCCTTTTCATGGTATCCATCTACAACCAAAACCATTTCGCTATGGTTCTCCAACCATTCGCAATTCGCAATTCAACGAATTTTGAAGTGTCAATGAAATAAACGTTCTACGAAATTCGTCTGAAAATAACAATGAAAGTAAAAATAATAAACTTTTGTTAATTTATTTGAGTGTCATCTCCAAAGATGGTGCCCTGATGATGAAGTAGGTCGATTGATTTACGATTCCCCACAAAACCTGACACTAACCCGTTTTCTTTTTCCTAAATTCCCAGTAAAGTGTGCCAGTTTTCACCCAGGTTGACTGAAGTAGGATAAAAACGATGACATTAATATTTGCTGTAATAATATGAAGGAAGGAAACATATTGCATATGATATGTTGCATGCGACTGTCGCTCACACACACACACACACACACACACAATGCCTACGGCTGTCACAAACAGAACGCGTATTACACCTGCACGTTTTCTTGAGCCAAGGAATACTTACCCCCACTCCTTTACTAACATTATTTGAATTAGGAATAAACGGGAGTGAAGATCATTGTTCACAAAATCTCATTATGAGAAATGTTTGCTGCCATATAATAGAAATCATCTTACATCAAAAACCGAGCAACATGTTTGATATAATAGTCCTGTCGTCGAAATAACCAAACCTCACTCCTCTCGCATCCAGGGCTCAAGAAAACGTGCGCGGACTGTCGCACACACTGAATGCATGCGATAGTCGCACACATGTATCGCATGCGACTGTCGAATGCGAGCGTCGCACGCCACTTACCCGCGTCGGCGGAGCGCTGCTGGGCGCCGGCGGGCGGGCCCGCGGCGGCGGCCGCGCACAGCGGGCAGGCGTCGCTGCGGAACATGCAGGCGTAGCAGCGCTCGTGGCCGCACGCATCGATCAGCTTGCGCTTGCGCCCCTTGTCGAACGGCATGTTGCACCCAGGGCACAGCGCCCCACCCTCCGCCTCCAGCAGCCGGCGCGCGGCAGCGAGGTCTGCAACACGAGAGGGCAACACGTCACTCCATGGCAGTCGCAAGCGACACTTCGCACATAGTGAATCAAGCAGCGACGTAATGAGATAAAATATAAAGTGGTAATCGTCGTAGGTGATGTTTAGGCGAAAAATGCTAGGGGAAATATAATGAATACATCAACTTTGAGTAATTACTGTACAATTTACAATGGGTTTTTTGATTGATTGTTTTTTTCGTGTTTCCGGGCGCGTCAACTGCTTTGGTCGTTAGTCCCGTTAGTGTAGTGCAGGTTTTTTCTCGAGAGATGGCGGTGATCTTCCCCGCTGGATGACCTACCGTCGGCTACTGGGGTTTCCCCCTAACCAGGACTCTCCCACCAACGGGACACCGCCCCAGCCGGGACAAGCTCTAAGCTCCCTACCGGTCTCCCGAAATATGTGGCAGTCTATTGCATTTTAGTGTGTGTGTGTGTAAGGGGAGAGGATAGGACAAGGAAAGATCGCGCGCGATCCGTGGCCCGTTTGATAGGATACTGCTCCGGCATTCGCCTGGTGTTGATCGGAGAAACCACGGAAAACTACCGATCAGAGCAGCCGACCGCTAGAACTCTCCTCCAGACCGCGACTGAATTCGACCTAGCTGAAAAGCTAGTGTCGAAAATCCTCTTCGAACTTAGGACCTCCCGGTCACAGGCGCTGCAGTGACGTCAGTTGATGCAATGAGCTACCGCTCCCGGTGCGCTGTAGTCGCAAGCGATACTTCGCACAAAGTGAATCAAGTAGCGACACTGCGCACGTAATGAGATAAAATATAAAGTGATAATAGTCGTAGGTGATGTTTAAGTGAAAGCTTATAGAGGGGAAAGATAATGAATACATCAACTTTGAGTAATTACTGTAGAATTCACAATGGGGTGATCAGTGTATCAGAACAAGTGTTAATTTGTTGTATGTTACCAGCTCAAGACAAACTTGACATCAATTCCTCTGTAATACAGGCGTGAAAGCAGGATGTCAATCACTGAAATTATGAGGGTAATAGAAATTAAAGTTAGATGTAGATAATGTTTCATGGACATGATCAGATAATTTAAAGTGGTTGGCATGAGTTTAGGTTTAGGACATCAAATCGACGGGCAGTGAGTGCAGCCTCATTATAATATGTACCTCACAAAAATATTATTAGCGGCTGAGTTTAGCTAGCATTACCGTTGTCTCTGCAACGACTCTGACTGGGAGGTCCCAGTCCCCACAGTGGAAGGTTTTCGACTTTAGCTAAGTTGGTAGATCGTATTCAGCTGCAGTCCGGTGGAGAATTCTAGCTGTCGGCTGCTCTGTTCGGTGGTTCTCCGTGGTTTCTCTGACCAACACCAGGCGAATGCCGCAGCAGTACCATAATAAACGGGCCCCAGATTGCATGCGATCTTTATTTCCTCTTCCTAGGTCTATCCTCTCCCATTGCACACACTTACATACCCTACACTGCCACACATGTAGGAAGACCAGTCGGGTACATAGAGTTTGTTCCGCGTGGGGCGGGGCCCAGCTGGGGGAGAGATACCTGGAGAACGAAACCTCCGCAACAACGTATAGGTCGGCGCCAGGTCTCATCAGCCAGCAGGGTGGAATACTGCCACTCACGCGATAAAATATTCACAACACTAATGGGACTATTGACCACAGCAGTTGACGTGCCCGGAAACAATCATATCAAATCAAATAAAAAATATCCTTCTCAATGTGACAGTTTTTTTAGCTTAGTTTCGTCAAAGCCCTCTGTTCTGTGAGAGTACTTGGCCGAAAAGCTAAAAGAGTTAGGGAGCAGTCGCAAGTATAAAACATCTCTAAAGGCTTCTCATCATCTCAAAGATAATGCAGCCAATAAAATGGTTTACATTAATATTCTGAAAGTGAGAATCAAAAAGATTATTGAGATGCAATCCAAAACTTGCGTATTTAAATTTATTAGTGAAAAATAGGTAGCAAATTACCTTCGACATTCCTCGTTTTATTGTCGCAATAAAATGCAATCTCAGTAACAACCAATTTGGTATACAGCAAAAAATACATCCCGGGAAGATTGATACAGGTAACTATTGATACTAGAAGAGATAACATTTGTTCATAAATCAAAAACAGTAAACAAGCTCCTACAAGTGGGCCGAGAGAACAGCTGGCCACACACCATTTTTCATGGCCACTGAGAGCAAAGTGCCACTGTACCAAAACAGGTGGCCCCACACATACTTGTGTATGCAAAACAGACATCGCAAGTGCTGAGGATTAGTTATCTGCTCCTGGCTGAACCGCGCCAACGAAGAATGCGAATCGTCTGAAATTAGTTCACTACACGAAAAGTACTCTCATTAAGGCGGAATGTTGGGCGTGGTTCGGAAAGAGTTCCTCATTAACAGTTTCCTACCGTAAGCGGGAAACACCTTTTCTTGACAGACTGAAATATGTTAGCAGAAAGAGTCGATGATCGTTTTTCGCTTCCTTATCTGCAACGTTCACGAACACTTTGCGAACAAACTGGTACGAACGAGTAGAAACAACGATAGCTTTCACGCGAGCCCACGTATCGGATCGCACATATTGTGAACCGGACGGCGCTCTTTTCCTGGAGAGAGGCGCTACCGGAACGGAGATTTTGCATCTAAAAGGTTCCAGAAGGATCGGTGGCTAGATCTGGTGCCGTTTTGAGACTATCGATCTTCCCTAAAAAGTAAAAAAGAAAAGAAAAAGTTGGAGTGGAGGTGCTGAGGTCTCCATGAAAGCACTTGAAGGATGGTCTGGGGACGGTCGCGAGAGAGAAGCTGCAGCGACAGTACTAATAACGGCATTCACCGATGAAGACAATGGCGGCGGTGGAGTCGATGCAGGCCCGGCGGGGGTGGTGGCGGAGGCGGAGGTGGTGCTGCTGAAGCAAGTGGTGAGGGTGGCAAGGATACTGATGGTGGCGGTAAAGGTGATGGATATCCAAAACTGTATTCAACCTTTTCTTGAGTCTACTAACTTCACGTCTTATCTTGGGATTGAACACTTATGCTTCTTTGGTCATTCATTACCCATGCTTGTGTAGTGCGCGCTTTAGAGCAAGTGGCACCGCAATAAACAGCGAACCAATGCGATACCTCACAATTGTGGAACGTATCCAATCAACGGGAAAGAAGGTGAGAGATCAAAGTCAACGGTGTCAGGGTGAGACGGAAGGTGACTCGCTGGTGCCAGTTCTGTCGCAAGACCACGCTCAAGTGATCGTTGGAGACGCTGCCGAGAGGACACCAGGGAGCGAGGGATACCAAGTTTGCTACTTACGAGCGCCAGGCTCATGTCAGACAGTAGGTCGGACTGTATATTATATATTATATTATTATTATTATTATTATTATTATTATTATTATTATTATTATTACTATGCCCGTGTTGCGTCTGCTGCACATGATACCTAAAATAAAATGTTTTTCTCGCCTTTAAAACAATACCCGCCCTACTTCATCTCCTGAAGCTGCTTTTGCAGAAGGATTTCCTCCGCGCGCGGGTCGTCACCCGTTCGCCCGAGAGGGTGGGGCGGGGCGAGGAGGAGGTGAGGAGAGGGGAGGGGCGGGGCGAGTGGGCGCTCGCGCGTCGTCACCTGGTCGTCCGAGGGGGCGGGGAGGGGAGGGGTGGGGCGGGGCGGGGGAGGGGCGGGGCGGGGCGGGGCGAGAGGGCGCTCGCGGGGGTGGGGCGCGGGGGGGGGGGGGGGGAGGGGAGGAGCAGGGCGAGATGGCGCTCGCGCGTCATCACCCGGTCGCCCGAGGGTGATGGGGCGGGGCGAGAGGGCGCGCGCGCAAAGTAGAGCGAGGGGGCGGGAGGGGCGTTGCCTCACCCGCGACGGCGCGGGGCGGCGGTGGGCGGCGAGTGCAGCCTAATACAGAGCGCGCGGTGGGTGTCGGCGGGCGTCGTGGGCGCTACTGTTCGCCGTGCCGCCCCGCCTCCCACAGTGGGAGCTATTCACCGCACTCATCAGCATTCATTTAACAGGTCGGAACAGTTCTGGTTATTGAAAGAAATCGTTGTCAACTTGCGGTTTACTAACATTGTATGGTCCTCGTATTTATGACAATCAAATTATCGTTTTTTTCTGTTTAACAAATACTTTATTTCATGAAGTTTTGAAGCGTGATTCGCTCTTTTACCAAGCGAATTGCAAATATAATAATGAATTCGGTTTGTCATGCTGCCACCGTTGACAATATACCACAACTTTACGAAAACCAATATTAAGAAAAAGGTTTGTGAAAGTTTTTAAAAAAACTAGGAATTTGATTGTCATAAATTCGAGAAACTTACAGATTTACTAAAACACCTTTGCTTCTTGGATTGTAATGTTTCAACGGTTGTGCGGAACTAGCAATACAGCACCGTGAAGAAAGAAAAAGATATCAAGAAGCTCAGCAGAAGGATGTCTGCACTGTTTTTTTACTCGTATCTGGATCAGAAAATTAGACCTTATCGGTCATAATAATCGGATATACAGAACAGACGGATGTTAAAAGCAGCAGCAGAGACGAATCATCCGATGTGGAGCGCTGATATGCTCCTTTGAGATGAAGTAGCAACCAAATAAATGATATTCAGATTAAAAATATCCGGTATCGGTGATTCAAGAAGCCAGATTGGCAGCAACATCTTCAGAATCGAGTGCAAAATGTTCTCATACGTAAGAATTTCGTCACTTGCAATTATCAATAATTTCATTTCATTTCAAACTTTAAAATTCAATCGACAAACTTCTTGCCGGTTCTCTGGCTATAAATTTAGAGATTTGTTGACATAGCACCTTTTAATTCTTCCGTTTAAATTTTGGACATGTTTACCGCTCGGATCACTCTGCGCCGTTACCACCTCGAGCAGTGTCGCAGCAGCTCAAGGCAACATCATCGTTGTCACCGCCCACGCCCTCAACGTCACAACGCTGGTCGCCTTCGCCATATGTTCGTCCCCTCTCTCCTGCGGTACTTGATATGGAATCGCTTCCAATACCAGGATAGTCTTCATCGTAGTTCGGAGCGATAAATCATGACATACTCCGCGATTAAAAAAGAACTGCGTTTTTGGGGGAATGTTACTGTCACGCGAGGGAGAAATCTTTTTACTTGATTGGTTGAATTTTATTTGTAATTTGAAATAGCATTCGAAATTCCAAAAAAGGACTAATGGATTATTATTTGGCCATGACTGCCTTTTCCAACCTTTCGGACACACACAACCATTCAGCTTATGTTCGAGGGTATCTGAATAAAACTCTATGATCAGCTGATCTCTTTATGAAGGTGAGCAGGAGCTGTCAGCGAAAGAGTTCAAATATAGAACGCTAGAAATAATCCCCTGTCGCTACCGTTGGAGTTTCCATTCCGTTCTCTACCATTGACTGTCAATGACCCGACAAGACTACATCTTTTCTGACTGACTCTATAGTATTCTCGAAGAGAAGCCGTTTTTTAATTCAACACAATATGTAAAATTATTAATGTAATTCTCAATATACAAGTTCAAAACACAATAAAATGGGATTCCGTCTACCACCTTTCAAGATTATTCTCTTTAGTATTCTTTTTTAACCTAATAGTTTAATAATTGTAAAAAATTGAAATAAAGAACAGGATGATTAGTGTACGCTTGCTTTGAAAACAAGAAATAGTCTCAGAAAACTGAAACTGCCAAAATACAATATGTCAGAAGGGAATTTTAAGCGAAGAGATTGATGGGAAGAAAGAAGAGTGAAGTTATATAGTTACCTAAACCAACCGCAACAAACAAAGCATAGCATGAGCGTGTTTCGCGAGTTTTAGCGCTTTCTGGAAACGTTTATGAAATACTACAAATAACAGCTCTTTAAGCTTGAAATATAGCAACCACGGCCACAATCATCCCGCCAATTCGAGATCAATCTACACCTCCGCATTTCATTCACAGTGGAAAATTAAAGAAACGACGTGTACGTGTTTTGACTTCAACCCCAAAACCCTCCAACCCTTTTTTTTTCTTTTCTTCTTCTTATTTTTTTTCTTTTTTTCCCTTTTTTCTTTTTTCCTTTTTTCTTTTTTCTTTTTTTCCTTTTTTCCTTTTTTTCTTTTTTTCCTTTTTTCTTTTTTTCCTTTTTTCTTTTTTTCCTTTTTTTCTTTTTCCTTTTTTCTTTTTCTTTTTTCTTTTTCCTTTTTTCCTTTTTTCCTTTTTTTCCTTTTTTCCCTTTATTTCTTCTTTTTTTCTTCAACCCCAAAACCCTCCAACCCTTTTTTCTTCTTTTTTTCCTTTTTTCTTTTTTTCCCTTTTTTCTTTTTTCCCCCTTTTTTCTTTCTTCTTTTTTTTTTTCTTTTTCACACCTTTTTAGGCCACGCTATTTCCACTTGACAATCCGTCCGCTGGTGGCGAACGGCTTTCCCGCCTCGGCCGTCATCTGCATGGGAATAGCGGCGGCGCAGGTGGCGGAGGCGCACGCGGAAGCGGAGCTGAGTCACGGGCGCGCGCGCTGGACGAATTTGGCGGCGCTCTGTCAGGTCGCCAGCTCCGGCGGCCGCCTTGGCCTAACACGGCGCAGCCGACGCCACGTCACGGGCGCGCGACTTTCGAGCTCGTCCGTCACAAACGACGCGAAATGAAGTAGTGGCCGACAATGGGCCGGTGAGAGCGGAGGTCAGAGTGGATCCGTGTTCGGCCGAAGAGAAGTTCGGAAGATTCTGCCTGAAGGTAGTGGTTACACTAGTTAGGGATGCGACATCGATGCGAATGTGAATGTTTTGAAAACATGGATGGTTTATAAAATAAACTCGATGTTTTCAACACGAGAATATTCAAGCTGATGTTTTTGTAACATCAGAGTTTTGTGTTCAAAGTCCCTACAAGGTCGATATTTTATTTCTGAATGAGAAAATACAACATGTCATAATAATAAAAAAATTGTAATGTAATAATTTTCAAAAATAATAATTTTCCATAAATTAACCATTCTTCAGACGAAAGGACAAGGGTGAAAAGTAACTTAGTTACTTTCCTTGGATAAATATATTCTGTTATTTTGAATTATCCAATTACAATTGATAATATATTTTTTACTTTTTTTGGTCTGTTAACTCTCAATTTTATAAAAAGAAACACGACCGCCGTCAATTTACCACCCCTCACGCGAACGTTAATGTTGAAATTATTAAAATGGTTTTTAAAACATCGATGTTTTGTTCGCCATGTCGCATCCCTACACTACATTAAACTGCACTAGTTATTCTTCTTCAAAACTTTATATACTGGCGACATGCAATGGAAGAGAAAAGAATGAAACTCGCTCGCTCAGAAGTATGTTTGGTATGACATAGACATATTTTAAAGCAAATCATATTTCTATCACGTTAGTGAGATTAGACTTGTTTCACGCAAACCATCATCATCCAATTCTTCTTAAATTTTCTGCCAAGATTTCTTGCTGATATTCCTTTATGAGGTACCCTTGACTAAGAGACCTTCCACAGCGCTTCTCGTTCATAAACGAACGAAACACATTTGTTTATGTTCATGTTTAATGGTTCAATATGGCAGAATAATTCAAGTTCTTTTGATATCATAGAGCCGACCAAGAAGTTCGGCCGTGTAAGCCAGAACTTTTCGAACAGAGTGTGACAGGACCTACGCTCTAGTGAGTGTTTAAACAGCCGTGTTCGTCCGAAAGCGAATTCGACAAAACACAATTTCGTTCTGAACTGTTCTGACCACGCAACAGAAGTCGCGGTCACAAGACTTTGAAGCTCATTCCAGCAGAACGAAGCGAAATTAAATTTAGTCCCAGAATGAACCTGCGAAGGTGGAATAACTCTTGTTTGCGTCGCATCTCTCTTCAGACAATGCACCGCGACACAATGGGACGAAAAGGAACTCGCGTGAGTTTACGGCGTGAATTTCAGTTTATTCTCGTTCCGTAAGGTCAAAGTTGAGGAGGTAGGAAGTGCTTTCGCGCTTCAGTTTTGGGCAGCGTTTATTTTATCCCCCACGTGCGGTGTCCGCGCCGCGCCGCCGACGCGCGCTGCCCCGGCGCGGCCGGGTTCATTCTTCTCTGGAGGCGAAAGTGCGCCGCCCACGGCCCCGTTCCGCGAAGGCGATGAATGGGCCCCGAGCACGGGGCGCAGCCGCCGACGACGCCACGGGACACTGTGGCGGCTGTGCTGGAGAAGGTGGTGGTGAGGGTAATAGCATTAGGGGAAGGGTAGATATGGCGATGGTGGTGGTTGTGATTGTGGTAGGGGATGGTGGATGAAGATAATAGAGATGGTGGTAGTAGTAAAGATGGTGGTGGTAGTAGAGATGGTGGTGGTAGTAGCGACGGTGGTGGTAGCGGCGGCGGTGGTAGCGACGGTGATGGTAGCAACGGTGGTGGTAGCGACGGTGGTAGTAGCGACGGTGATAGTAGCGACGGTGGTAGTACAGATGGTGGTAGTAGCGACGATGATGGCAGCGATGGTGGTAGTAGCGACGGTATTGGCAGCGACGGTGGTAGTAGCGACGGTGGTAGTAGCGATGGTGATAGTAGCGATGGTGGTAGTAGCGACGGTGGTAGTAGCGATGTTGGTAGTAGCGACGGTGGTGGCAGCGATGGTGGTAGTAGCGACGGTAGTAGAAGCGACAGTGGTAGTAGTGACGGTGGTAGTAGCGACGGTGGTAGTAGCGACGGTGATAGTAGCGACGATGGTAGTAGCGACGGGGATAGTAGCCTCAGTGGTAGTAGCGACGGTGTTATTACCGATAGCGGTGGTAGTGAGGTGCTATCTATGAAGGTGGAGGTAATAGAAGCGAGATGGTGGTGGTGGTGATGGTATTAGAGGTGGAGGTGTTGGTAGTGATGTGGTTGTGCTCACTGTGTCTGTGGCGGTGGAGATGGTTGCGGATGAAGGCGTGAGAAGTGGGGGATGATTGTTAAGCTGCGAATTCAGAGGATCGTCCTCCCCTAGAAAGGTTGATGCCCCTTTAACGAAAAATAGTGACTTGTCCCTGCAAGGGACGCAATTAATCCAGATCTTGGTGACGCATTTATAATTTCCATACTTTTTTTTTATGTCCATGAAATTAGAAAAGAAAACTTTTCAAGGCCTTTCTTAAATTTTATTAATAATATGCAGCGGTAGCAAAGATGGTATTCGTTTCACTTTTCAGTTTGTCGATTCATCCGACAGGAATTTTGAACGCCCTTCCAAAAGAAAATTGCCAATTCGCATCCTGATGTTTGTGATGGTAGGTGTAGGTTGGCCATGGGTATGAACAAATTGATGGTAATTGCAGGTAGTTGTGTTTTAATTGAGAGTGTGTTCTGTAATTATAATTTCATTTGCTCGTTAAGCCATTTCAGTCTGCTTATGGTGACGGTTATGAAGTTATGATGATTAAGATACTGATTTTGTAGTCATAATTATTTTAATTATGATGATCCTTATGAGGTTAGGTTGTAGGTGAAGGGTGAGCTTATGATTCATAGTTCGTAGATTGTGAAGTAATCAGGCGTTATTGAATTGAATCTGAGGTGATCAGTGGTGATAGTTACGCAACGATTAAAAATATTTGGGCGATAGCTTTAGTCTTGATGATAGTACAGTGTTTAACGAGTTGGCGGCATCTATTATAAATCGGGGTTGATTGTAACTGAAATTGAATAACAACAAGTTTACTTGTCGAAATAAAATGTGATCAAATTTATTGAATAGGATCGTAAAAAGAATCAAATGTAGTATCATGAAGGTAGCGAAGGTAGAAATAGAAAAAGGTTAAGTATACTAAAAATATAGTGGGAAGAAATAGAGTGCGCAGAAGAAATAGCGTGCGCAGAAGAAATAGCGTGCGCAGAAGAAATAGCGTGCGCAGATGATCGTCTCCCCCATAAGTCACCTACAGTTTTTACTGTTTTTTGACTAAATAAATACTAAGTAGTGGCGATGGCAGAGTTGGTCCAACGTTTTCTTACACAGGAGACAGACGTGGGTGTAGAGAAAGCACGCCTCCACTTCCTCAAACTGCTTAGGTGACTTTCTGTCAAGAGAACGCTTTATGAGACAAGCAGTGCTTTCTTGAACACTAGCACCTGCATGAAGAATGGGAAGATGCTCGTGTATCACTGAAACGCATTCGAAGAAAGATAGTGTGTGTTAAAGGAACTTTCGCCATAAAACTATTCAAATGTAAAGTAGCCAAGCTGAATGAAGCGACAGTACATAGTAGTAGTTGTCTTCATTCATCTGTTCTCTCGATACAGTGTAACTTGAAGGTAGTCAAATGGTGAGATGTTCTCGAGTTTACATATTTGTCAATGTATGAAAAATATTTCATTCACTTTCTATTCATACTCTTCACCGCGCACATTAGATGGGCACACAAATATATGTACTTATCAAACACGAACTTATTGTAGTCGAGTGCCTATCAGTGTTTATCAGAATGCTGTTCCACCGATTTGGAATAGGGATAGTAGGCTAAATTGGTGATTTCAGAGAATGTTTATTAATCTGTGTACTTAGTCAAATATTTCCCAATTTGGAAGCAAAGAGCTGAATTTCTTAATAACACTAATTTGCCCATTGGTTGATTTAATGGAAGTTTTAAGTAGAACTGGGGCTCTTTGTAGTTCCAGTACAAGAATGTTTTTTCATTGATTTCTTAAAAACCGAAAACACCAACAAGTCTATCAGTGTGATGGTCGAATATACTATTGCTACATCTTGGCCAGTTGTACCGTCCGTTATAAGAGGTACCGACTTTCGACACGGCCAGGCGGTTCGTGTCACCCGAATTTGGAGAACGGTTGGACGCATCATCAACACGCCACACCTCGAGAACTTCATTTCTCCAAGCGTCTCCACTAACGCGCGTTTTCCGCGAACTCCTCCCGGCCAGCGGAGCCTGCGCAAGCGCCAAACGGCAAACCCAAGCGCCAAGTGCTCGCGCAACAAAGCGCACGAGGCGGGCGACGAGCCCTGCAAACGAGGACGCTGCATTGAGTACAGTTCGCGCGCGAAATCTCTGCACTCGGTGACGTCACAAAGGAGGGAGACGGTTGCAATGAATGACGTTTCAAAAACATCGACCCCTAGCTTTTCGACACAGTCTAAGCACATTATATTTACTCTAATAGGTGAACCCGTTAAACATTTCGCACATTTGTGCATGTAAAGGATAATCAAATAATATCATTTTTAAACCTACATTAAATTCTTAAATGATAATTTAAAGTTTTAAATGAAATACTATTTTGAGTAGGACCGGCAAACACGGTAACTGATTTTTTTGTATTATTTTAGCTCAATATCTTGAATTAACATCAGGGTCACACCAACCGGTAGCTTTTGGATTCTCCCTCTCCCGCATGAGTGGGAAAGGCAACGGAAACGGGTCTTGTGTCCCCGAGCGCCAACAGAGCAAAGTCCTCCAGAAGTCATACATACTGTTAACTATTTGCTTTTCGCGAACACAAATGCAAATGTAAGTGTAGATAATCTTACTCTTAATCGCTAAACTTGAAATAAAACTTCTAAAAAAACTCCATTTGTAGATTAGGAGGTAGAAAAACACCCTGACACAAAAATCTGGTCTTAAGGCTCTGAAACGCATCGTATTCGAGTTACACGCGACAATAATATGCTAGAGGGCGTTGCATCTGCGCGCTATATATTTTATTTCATTTAAAATATTTGTAATATAGCTTTCTGTACTCCTCCGTCATATAAACTCAAACTACATGAAATGTACTCCTCCGAACGCGCAATATGCTTAAAAGGGGGTTCAAAGTTTTCTCTTCACATATTAATGTATAGATTTACATTTCCTCAAAGAAAACACACAAAAGAAAACCATTGAAAGAAATTAGTAAAAAATTACGAGATTTACATTTCGTCTACGAAAGAACACAAAAGAAAACCAATGAAACACATTACTAGATTTGCATTTCGTCTAAGAAAGCACACAAAGGAAACCCAATGAAACAAATTACTAACGCAGTCAAAATAAATTTTCTGGACGATTACAATCCCTAACTCGCATTACGCTACCCGATATTTTCTGAAAAGCGATAGTGTGGCGATGGCTCTACTGCGCGTGCGCAGTGTCTCCTTTCTTGGTATCTCGCTCGCGCTTTAACGGTTGTCGAGTGCACAGATTCCGTGCGCGAAGTTCTACGAGGAGGGTTGCATCGCGAAAGTCTCTCAGCGGCCACCGCAGCGCCAGCGGTCACCCTCAGCACGGAGCGAGAAGCGCTCTGATTCCTTCGCGTTGAAAGCGCCGCCTTCGGTGTGACCAGAATATGGTAGTCAACGGTGCATCGCAGATGCGTGAGTGAAACACTGCTCGTGAATCTGTTCGTAAAAAATGTATACGGTGCCTTGAAACGCTCTGGTTCGTCTGCGATGAATTTTTATCTCCATCTAGTTAGAGTTTAATTATTTGCACGTGCGAACGCGTTAGTGAATAACTGATTTTTGTGTCTCTTTGGAAAGATGATGAATCAAGTTTTTCGTTTGCAGTGACATTTATTACAGATACTGTCAAAATAAAATGTATTTGCTGGGCTTCATCTTCGCAGCTGTTTACAAATATAAATTTCTATTTGACGTTACGAGAAGTTAGTAGAAAGAATGACGTGGTATACGTTCGCCACGAAGTTTTGAAGTTTTAAGCGAATTATTTCTGGCTCAGCATAACGAAGTGTTTATTATGCCTTCTCCAGTCGCACAAATATTTACGAGTTTAAATTTGGAAACTGTACATATTTACCATAAATTCGCATTCGAAGACTAGATTCTCAAACGAGCCACCTGCTCGTGGATGACGGTTCTACACAAGTTAACAACACCATCGAGTTATGTTTCAAACGCATTACTAACTGCGATATCTGATACGATCTTACTACTAGACCATGAAACTAATTTCTGACGATCTACAAGAATCGCGCGTGTACGAATGCCCAAAACTCGAGAAGAGAAGCAGAAGCATCATCTGAGCCGTCCCATTCGCCAGACAAACAGCAGCGTCCCGTGGCCCGTTTTGGGGGTTGATAATTGGGCGCGCGAGCGCGGGCCGAGAAACGCGCCTTGTGGAGCCCCACCGCGCAGCCGCGTGGGTGTCACGCCGCACACAGGGCCCAAATGACAGCGGCTGCGCGCAACGCACATACGGCTCTGATTAAATATCATTTAGTTCGAAAAAAATGAAAAATAGCATTTAGTTCGATGTAAAAAGTGCATAAAATACATAAGCACAAATAAATAACCAAACATTTTTTGTTGTTGCTACTATTTTCATAATTTCTATTCCTGTTCAAATTTCTTTTTCAGGGTCAAATATTACTAGTTGCAATATTTCACACTTGCACAATGTATTGTCAGCAGTTCGCCATCTTTTACATTTAACACTTGTAGATAAATTGCGTGAAGAACAAATTCTTATTTTACGAAATATCGTTTGCAATAATTTATTTCATCAGCTACAAAAAAACTGATGCGAACTCTACCATATTGCGCGTGACGTTATTTAATACATCTCAAAATTTTCTCCAAAACGTTATTCTTTGAGGTAACCAATGATGTAAGAAGTTATAATATGGCAAACAAGAATGGACAAAACTCGAAACGAACATAAGAAATCAGTAAGACATCCAATGAATTTCTAAGAAAACAGTTCAAAGATGAAGGAGAGATGCACATCTCCAGTAAAAATATAACTGATGTTCTAAGGTTAAGCTGAGTATAGACATTCCAGATGGGTTAAGTTTTAAAATACTTATATAGAGGTGTTTTTGAAAGAAGATACGTTAAGTACACGCCATAGAAATTAGCAAATAGAGTTTCCATAAGCCCAATCAACAACGAGAAGGAGATGAAAAAGGAGGCAAGACCGTTTCACCAACGGCCAAGTATGCCAATCTGTTGGTTCTGCTCGAGCACTTGGGTTCATGTGGCCCAGTGTGCGCGCGATCGCCCAAAACGCGCACGACCTTCGCGGGCGGTCGACGTCTACGAGCGACTTGGACGGACTTGGCGCGTGGGAGACGCGATTCCCGCGCGCGGGAGACGCACGGCGCCTACCTGCCCGTCGGAATGGAATTAGGCATGCGATGTTGATGTCGATATTTTCAAAATATAGATTTTTCATAGAAACATCAATCTTTTGTTTCTAGAAACATCCATGTTTTGTTTCTAGAAACATCCATGTTTTGTTTCTAGAAACATCCATGTTTTGTTTTTAGAAACATCAATGTTTTGTTTTTAGAAACATCAATGTTTTGTTTTTAGAAACATCAATGTTCTGTTTTTAGAAACATCACTGTTTTGTTTTTAGAAACATCCATGTTTTGTTTTTAGAAACATCACTGTTTTGTTTTTAGAAACATCACTGTTTTGTGTTCAGAAACATCAATGTTTTGTTTTTAGAAACATCAATGTTTTGGTTCTAGAAACATCAGTGTTTTGTTTCTAGAAACATCATTGTTTTCAACATCGATGTTTTGTGGTCGCTGATTTTACGTTTTCGATGTATTTTGTGAATGAAAACTTCCAATAATCAGAATTTTGTAAAAGTTAAAGTATGAAAAAAATACCACTGGTACTACTGTCAGTTGGGTGTTGGTCGAGAGTCCATTGTTCTTATCATATCTTGTTTTTAGTTAAAACTTAATTAAAAATTAATAAACACGGTCATTGTTAAATTAAATTGTATGGCACCTGAATTTAATGTTATATGTTACTAAATCACTTTTAAAATATCGATGTTTAAAAACAGATTTTTTGTAGAATATTATTGACATTGATGGTTTAATTTTTGACATCGATATTGATTAACACTGATGTTTTGTTATCGATGTCGCATTACTATGTCTTGCGGCAGACCATGATGAAAAATCTTGAGTCTTTTCATCATGCGAACCACATGGCAAAGATTTCGATTCATCTTCGATTATTCTCTTATATCTGCGCAATTCGGAACTTTTTCTAATACGGGCGACGTTACCTTGTCAAGGCGGATCTGCCCAAGCTGAACTGGGCGATTTTCAATCAACAATATAAAAAGATTTGTTAGCCCTAATGCGGAACACAGTTACTGATTCTTGTAGGGCTTGTTTTCTCCGTTATTACGACGGTAAACTACCTTAAGTCATTACGCCTTCAATAATCTCTACAGGAATTGGGTCGAATTCCACGTGTCGCGATCTATCTGACATTGTCACTGTTTTCTTCTTTCGTTGTATGATATGAAAATCAGCTTTGTAGGTGACGTTGGGAACGTACACTAAAGTATTGAAATCACGAAGTATCATTGATTTGCTGATTGATTTCTTCTATAGTAAGACACATTAAACTTGGTGACTTGCAGACGGGCAATTTTCAAACTACTAATTTATGTATTTATATTCCTTACAAAGAATAACTCTCACTTAATTCTGACAGAAATAAGGCATGTCTTGCTTCAGAAACGCTCGTCAAGATAATCATCCAATTATATATAAGAATAGAAAGCGAAATGAGCATAACAAAATGTTCAGTCGCAACATGTACGGATTATTGCGATGCAAAAATTAAATTTCACTTGTGACTACAATTGGACGTATATATGGAATTTGGAAATTATAAATTGAAACAATCGTTAACCTCTCAGTAAAAAAAATATGAAGCTAAAAATGTATGACTAAATGCAATCCAAAACTTCGAAAATCATAAAAACAAAAATGTATTTCATTTTCAGACGTTTTGTTCTAAAGAGTCAAAAACGGACTCGATAAAGTGCGGCAGCTTCTTATCTTGCGTGTTCACATAAGAGACTATGTTAAGAAATTTCATTATAGATATACGAGTATGTTAAGAAATCGCGTGGTTTATGAGAATAGTGCATGGTTACGTGCGCAGATTATACTTCGTACGTGCAATGTTTCTTTATACGTGCTGGAAATATACTTTTCCCCCGTACGTCACATTACAGCTGTATGTTAAAAAGTCTCATAACACATGCGTGTTGTGAAATCATGTTACAGAATATGTTCAGAAATCAAGTTACAGTTGTACGGTCAGAAATCATATTACAGATGTATGGTCAGGAATCGCATTGCATTTGTACGTTCAGAAATTGCATTGCAGTTGTACGTTCAGAAATTGCATTGCAGTTGTACGTTCAGAAATCGCATTGTAGTTGTACGTTCAGAAATCGCATTGCAGAAGTACGTTCAGAAATCGCATTGCAGAAGTACGTTCAGAAATCGCATTGCAGAAGTACGTTCAGAAATCGCATTGCAGAAGTACGTTCAGAAATCGCATTGCAGAAGTACGTTCAGAAATCGCATTGCAGAAGTACGTTCAGAAATCGCATTGCAGAAGTACGTTCAGAAATCGCATTGCAGAAGTACGTTCAGAAATCGCATTGCAGAAGTACGTTCAGAAATCGCATTGCAGAAGTACGTTCAGAAATTGCATTGCAGTTGTACGTTCAGAAATCGCATTGCAGAAGTACGTTCAGAAATCTCCTTCGTCGGATGAGGAAGGTGCGAAGCGCTCGTTTCGCGCCAGGCGAGCGCCCACGCAGGGAAAATCGCGCCGTTTCAACCGACGCGTCGCGACGAGTCAGATTTGCATCTATGAATGTGCGCGCCCGCAAAGGAAGACGGCCGTTAGCGTGTGGGACGGCATGGATGACCAACGGACCTGGATCCTCTGGGAAAGTTGCGAGCAAGCTGTACCACGTGTACACTCTGCCCGGCAATTAGCATCTCATCTGCTAAACTCAACGTACGTAACACGATGATTTTTTTTATAGAGGTCCAGTTTTTTCTTCCATTTTGACCTGAAATGAACAAACCATCTCTTCATCAAACCAGGAGATCACTGGACAGTTAACATTTTCCTTTATTGACTCATCAAGAATCACGTACATCGCGTTGAAGCTAAATAGGAGGTTTTCGAAATCGTTCATCACAGCATCGGAAAATTACAGTGTTAAAAATTGCTAAAAAAAACTCTGTGTACAATATTTCATAAACTTAAGATTTCCTGATACATCGAATCGATTCCGGTCTCCCGGCTACTCCCTTCGACATACATTATTATTATAGGTGTTATTACGATGTGAAAATGGGGCGGAGAGTATTTAAGGTAAGGCCGCGCCGTGGCGCTATTACTAAGCGTTTTCCTGTCTTCTCTTTTCTTTTGCGCTGTCCTATATGGTGAGCCCCGTGGGTCGCCGCGCTCCACTGGCCATCGGTTGCATCGACGAACCGAGACAGGGGCAGTGGGCTGCATCGACTCCGGCGGTTGGAGGACCTGCGCCAATGGCAATGGAGATGATCGTGATGGTGGCAGCCTTGTTTGTTGTTGCTGCTGTTGTTGTTGTTGTTGATTGTGGTGGTGGTGTGG
Source organism: Teleogryllus occipitalis (assembly GCA_011170035.1). Lineage (NCBI taxonomy): Eukaryota > Metazoa > Arthropoda > Insecta > Orthoptera > Gryllidae > Teleogryllus > Teleogryllus occipitalis. The sequence continues at coordinate 23,510 of BLKR01015829.1, read as the reverse complement.
TAGAGGTAGTGGTAATAGAGGCAGTGTTTGTGGAGGGAGTGGTAGCAGAGGGAGTAGTGGAAGTAGAGGGAGTGGTAGTAGAGTGAATGGTAGTAGAGGGAATGGTAGTAGAGGAAGTGATAGTAGAGGTGGTGGTAGTAGATGGAATGGTAGTAGAGGGAGTGGTGGTAGAGGTAAGGGTTCTGGTGGTGGTAGAGGGGGAGGTGATGATGGTGGCGACGGTAGCGGCAGCGCTGGACATGGTAGTGGTGGTGGTGGTGGTGGTGACAGTGACCGCTGTCACGTGTGATCACGGTGACGGTGACTGTTGGAGTATAGCACCAGCAGTTACGACCAGTCGTACGGAAGCCAAACGCACCATGAGTGTCCTACTAACCATCTCAATACGAGTAAAAATCCGAAGTACCGGCGAAATGGAACCTAAACAAAAGAAGTATTCGAGCTCCGCGAAGCGCAATTGTCGACAAATGCACAGCAGTGATTAGATAAAACTGCGATCGCAGCCGCGATAACGGTGACACTAACGGCAAATTGTGCGATAGTGATAGTGTTGGAAAGAGGTACGCGGTTAATAGAAATGATGTTAGTAATATAGTGCTGAATGGTGGTAATTTACGTAATAGTTGGTTGTAATGATATATAATAGTTCGTACATGGAAGGTACGATTGTAGTGGAAGTGATGGTAGTTGACATGATTAATGATGGTCGACGAAGGCTTGCAGATAGGGACAGAAGACGAAGAGGTGACGGATAAGGAATGGAGAAGGGAGTAAAAGTCGAAGTATAGCAGGAAGAGCTGAATGAAGAGGATGAGGTGAAGAAGAGGATGGGGAGAAGTAAAGAAAGGTATGGGAAGGGGAAGGAGGAAGAACAGAGAATGAGGAGGAAAAAGAAATGTAGGAGGAGGAAGGGAAGTGGAAGAGGAAGCTAGGGTGTGGGGAGGAGGAAGCCCAGGAGAATGAAGTGGAAGAGGAAGAATTAAATGCGAAAGAGAGGAAGTGGAGGGGGACACGAGGGAGAGGAAGCTAGGATGAGGGGAAGGGCTTGCGATGAGAAGGAAGAAGAAAAGGAGGAGGAGGAGTATGGGAAGAGGAGGGTAGGGTGTGGGAAGAGGAGAATGAGGACGAATAGGAAAAGGAAGAGGAGGACGTTGGGAAAAGGGATGAAAGATAAGGTGAGGGGAAGAGGAAGCCAGAAGAATGGGGACGAAGAGGAAAATTAAGAGGAGAGGCTAGGGAGGGGGCGTTGGCCACCGTGGTAGTCGCGAAGGTTCTGCCAGCGTCGTCCGCGGGCGACGGCTGCTGTGGATGGCGCGTCTGAGGTGGCCGTGCCCGGTAGCCGCGCGTGGGCCGCGGTGGGCCGTTCCCACGGCAGCGACGGCCGCTCCGCTCCTCTCCTCTCCGCTCTTCTCTAGCGCGGAGGCCCGCGGGCGCGCAGCTGCGTGGATCCGCGCAGGAAACGCGCGCGCGTTTTTGCGCGCCGAAATCTTTTCCCGCGTGGCCCACGCGCCGCCCGCGCGCCGCCACCGCCACCACCACCGCCACCACCACCGCCACCGCCGCCGCCGCCGCCGCCGCCGCCGCCGCCACCACCGCCGCTACCGCCGCCACCGCCGCCACCGCCACCGCCACCGCCACCGTCACCGCGGCCACCGTCTCCACCGCCGTCACCGTCTTTACTGCCGCCGCTGGCCGCCGTCATCACCGCCGCCACCGCCGTCACTGCCACCTCGCCACATCGCTGCCACTGTCTCCACCGCCATCACCGTCGTCACCGCCGTCACCGTCGTTACCGCCGCCGCCGCCGCCACCACCGCCACCTCGCCACACCGCCGCCACCGTCTCCACCGCCATCACCGTCGTCACCGCCGTCACCGCCTTTACCGTCACCGCCGTCATCGCCGTCACCGCCGTCACCGCCGTCACCGCCGTCACCGCCGTCACCGCCGTCACCGCCGTCACCGCCGTCACCGCCGTCACCGTCGTCACCGCCGTCACCGCCGTCACCGTCGTCACCGTCGTCACCGTCGTCACCGTCGTCACCGTCGTCACCGCCGCCGCCACCTCGCCAAGAAGGTGAAGGGCGGCGCTCACTGACCGCTGCCGCCATGGCGCGCGCAGCTTTGTCTTCAATCGCTTGTGACGTTTTTATGTCCATATTAATGAAAGAAAAGGTTTCGCTACGTGGCCTCTTCAGAAACGTGTTCGTACGTAAGGTAGGGGTCCGTAAGAGATGGCGAAAGAAACATCCAGGCTCCTAAAATGTCACTGTTTAGAAGAATTTGATGCATCGAAAATATTATTCGCATTACCGTTCATCACATCCCATTTATCATAGCCGTGCACAGCCTAAAACATGAGGGGGGTCAACCACAATTCTGGGCCCCTGTTCCTTTTTTCTAGGCTCCGTTTTCCATTAAAGCTTTTACAAATTATATTTTTACTGGTAAATAAATAAAACATGATACAAGGAGAATGGATAAATTTAATGATAGAAATAATAAATAAAATTGTTTTCATGTTGATCCGTTTACAGGTTGCCAGATGGTTTGGAGAGTCTCTTTCCGGAAAGTCGTTTAGCCCCTAATTATCGGTTTAAAAAAAGGGGAAAATTAGGAATTGATCACATTTCCGGAAATAAAATGTATTAAGTTGGGATACGGGGCCCCTTTCAAAATTTACAGAAAAGCCACGCCCATCTGTGCATTTAGGATTATTGAATATAATTAAATACGAGTTCTTCATTTTCAGAAGAGAACTCCATAGTCTTCAAAACCATCATATCAAAATCAAAATCTATTGAATATTCCCGCATCGGTAATGTGTTCAGCGAAATCAACAAAACCGACCGCTACAACCTATTTCTTTTATTACTATAAATTTCAGAAGGGAGATAAAAATGTTCGTATCACTGAAACAATCATGACCCTAAATATCTTCTCTTGAATCCCTAAAAGTGCCTTTTCCATCAAGCTATTCTCAAGTTTATTTCATTAACAATAAACTGTATTAAGAGTATATACATTATTCGCCGTGAATTCATTGTGCCCAATGAAAACTATTACACACGAATTATTTAATTTCATAATGCCGCGAACGCATCGGAAAATACGTAAGTGGCGAAAGCATTTTGAATAATTACATCCCGATTCAGCACATGAAGATTGAAGAGAGTGTAATCGCTGTGATTCCTGTCTACAAAGTATACGTAGTGCATTCATTGAGATGCATACGGACTTCATTCAAGTGCGCATGTAAGGGAACTTGTCTCAAGGCAGTTGCAGACACAGGCGCCAAGTTGTCTCAACCAGACAACGTAAGCTATATTTATTGCAGTCATCAACTCCCTCACTCATACCTGCTAGCAGGCTCAGCACAAAGAGCTCGAATAAAAAGAAGAAAACTTTGCCCAGAGCTTGGATCAGAAGTTCCAAAATATTTTTTTTTTTCTTTTTGTCAGTAGAAACTTCATTCTTCGCTTCCTTTGGGCATGTATGCGTCGTTCCGGAGCGTTAATCCCTCCAAGGCTCGACGAATTAATGCCGTAGTGGTCCCCACTTCGCGAAGTCACGAGTGGAATTCTCGAAAACACGCGTGGGGGATCTGGTACCGGAGCGTGAGAAAGGGTTCGGAGCGTTTGGAACAGTCTCCCCGGTCAGATTAGCAGAGATTTACGAGCGAATTCCCTTGCTTCAGTACAGTCATTGCGAGATGTGAATAGCTCGTTTGGGAGAGAATATTCCGAATACTTTTAGTGTCGCGAATAAGATAGAATTGTGAGATGATTAATGATGTTTCGTATGTGACACTCAAAAATTATTTGAATGTGTTGGTATCTTTCTAGTCGGCAAACTCAGAATTCTTTAATGATAGCTCATGATAAGTGGGATAGTTCATGTACTGAATAACAAATGCTTTGTTAGTTTTCAGAGGTACATAAACAAAATACCTACGACAAAAACATAAAAAAGACACTAAAAATATTGACGACTATTACATGTATTATTTACTGAATAATTTACATTAATCAGGAATAGATTCTTGTATTAATAACGTATTTTCTAGGATTGAATGTGTCAAAAAGTGAACTGAATCAATGTTTTAGAAACACTGTATTATTGCTGCTCCATCCCTGGTATTGAGTATGGAGTTTAAATATACCAGGAAATAATGTTTGAAAATGTAAGTAAATGGATAAATTCTCGTTAAAGGAATGTACAAGATACATGGATTTCGATAAGTTTGGCAACACATGCGTGTGTAGCTCTTGCGGTTTAACATTGATCATTTTGGCAGTGTGTCAAAGTTTGAGAAAGTTACGTTACTTTCACAAGATATCAATCTCACCACAAAGCATCGTAAAGTAGATAAGATTCATTATTCTCAATTCATGACCGAAAGAGTGATTGCAATCGCATGTACGTTTTTTTCAACTTTTTAGTTGAGCCTTCTCTGTTGAGAAAAGCCAATGGTAAGAGTTCATAGAACGGAGATTGTACTAGTATAATCACAGATCTTTTGTTAGGCTTCGAATCAAAACTGGTTTTTATACATCGTACAAAAATCATCACCTTTTCTGACGAATGAGCTTATTATCCACTGATTCATTGAGTTTTCTTTTTAATTTCATTTTAGACTTTAGCGTTGTGACACTGATTTGTATCCTTACGTCACCAAGCAATTCAATGACACTTGGAGAGAGACTTATTGAATAATGGTCAATAGAATTTTTCTTGCACGTGACACACGTAATCAAAATTGTGCAACTATCGGACTCGAACTAACAAAATTGCGTACCACCGCTGTGACCTCCGGAACGCATACTTCAGTCTTCTATTAAATATCAACATGGTATTGACATTAAGTCGATCGGAATATATCTACCCTCAAGTTTCCAATCTCGTGCATTTTTCGATAAATTTAAAACTGCATGGACAACGTCCTTCTATACTGAAGACCCAAGCCGAGTTGCCTCTAATTGCTCGCACCCACGACGGGGAACATCCGAAGGTCCCATTACGAGCCATCCACGGTGGCGTCGGTTTTTTTCCGCCACTTCCCAGAGGAACATGGAGAATTTCCCTTGAATTTCGAAGGGCATTATTTTATCATCATAGAGAACCGACCGCACTTTATCACGACCATGAAGTATAGCGATCTTTCAATCCTTCAAACAAGTATTGTCCACAAATGATACCCGCATTTGCCGATGAAACTCTCTTACGAGAGAATTCCCCTCTTCAAGACACGGGCTGTCTCTTACAGTCAGTTTGGTCTGAGGATCTTGGAAAAGTACGCTCAAATTTCCAAGGGCGTGATATGACCCTCAAAACGAAGATTTCAGTCACATATCGAGACAGTTGGTTTCCAGATACGAACAGCACCTGGAGAAAAGGCTGACGGACGAGAATCTCCCTCAGGTGGCTCCCGTGACGTCACACAGCGCCCGACCGGCCTGCTGCCGACAAGCGCTGAATGGAGCGGCGAGCGTCGGGCGACGCCTCACCAGGCGCTCCAAGGTTACGTCACGCGGCGGCGGCGCTGGCTCAAGCAGTCACAACACTCATGGCGGCCACGCGGCGGCGGCGGAGCCGCACCCGCGTTGCGCAAACACAGCCGACGGCGCAGCCCACCGCGCCACCACCGCGCTCAGGCGAGGCGAGGCGAAGCGGGCTTCAATGGAGAGAGCGCCCCACACACGCCGGGCCGCCGCCGCCGCCGCGAGTGGGCCGAGAGGTCAGGTGGAGCCGAGCGGTTTCTCCGGTTCCCCGCGCCGCGACCGTCCGCATGAATGGACTGTCGCGCGGCCGCCGGCGCCTCCTTGGGGGATGGCGTCGGCCACGCGCGCGCAGAGGCGAAGTACCCCAAGGGCCTCAGCCGGGGTTATTTTTCTTTTTTTTTTTTTTACTTTAGGGACTCTTCTGCTAGTGTCATCATTGAAGCCCGGGAGTGATATAATGAGTAGATGATAGCGATAATGAAGATGAGATGAATGATGACAAATGAGAATTAGGAGAAACGGGAGAACTGTCAGAAAACCTGACCGCGCTTTGTCCTCCTCAAATTCTAGATGGATTGGCCGGGATCAAACCGGGGTTATCTTATATGCTCTTATTCTAATTATATCTTTAATAAATAATCATTAAAAACAATACATTTTGTGTACATACGAACATGAGATTTTGTATGAACTGAATAGGCTTATCTAATTACGTGCGTATCACCAGCCCCTTCTGCATCCACCCGTACCCCTCGCGTCGGCTCGCGTTTGTTCTAAACGTTCGTTTTTGCGTTACATTAGACCTAACGATGCAACTAAATTGGGGCAAGCAAGGTGTGGTTGGCGGAATGTTTTTCAGAGCGGGTCCGTAAAAAAGAGCACACAGATATCAATCATCATGTAATGCTGTAATAAAGTTAGCAAAAACGCCTTCCCAATGTGTTACGTAATTATATGGATCGTGGTACCAGGTTTTGCAGTTGTTTTATTGCTTCCTTTTTATGGGGAAAGGAACATCATGCCTCTCCCAGAATACACAAATTCGAGGTGCACCGTTGTTACAGATCACTTTGTTACTGGTGGAACTAATGTGTTTGTGGAATTCTAAAGAGTTTTTGGGTTCGAAATTCGAGGGCGTGATAGATCACTCAACTAATTTCAGAGGCTGTGCAGCCTCCCGACTTATGCCCACTCACCAACGTCATTTCAATGTGCACAACTAAAGTTGCTAAACTGAATGTGAGAATGAATATGTTTTCGCAAATTATATTCTTGAAAACAACAAGACAAAGAAAAACAAACTAAAATAAATACATTACTGTCAATTTCACCAGAATTTATATTGACAATTGTTAGATCTTACATATGAATTAGATGGTAAGATTTTTAACGTAAAAAATCGATAACAATGAAAATACAAATTGGGCGTTTTAATCAATGAAAAGTGTAAGAATATTTTGCTTTCGTACACAAATTCTCTTAAAAATGTCTGAAAGAGTTTGCTCAAGCTTTATTCTTAATAAATGCATTTTCTTTCTCTTCGTCTTTTTCATTTCGGTTACCTCCCTTTATCCACACTCCATCGCATACACCATAACTGAAACATTTTTTGGAATGTCAGTTATTTGTGCTCACATTATAGCAAGCATCCGCTCAGACGCAAAACCAAAAATAACAAGAGTTCCAATAATATTTCAGATATTTCCCAAGGAGCTTCGTTCGTCGGCCATCCGGAAGAGGGTATTTTACGCAAGAGAATGTTTGAAATAGTTTTTCCTCATTTTGGAATCATAGGACTGCAGGTTATTTTATGCAAATGATCTACCGCGAGGCCCTTAAAACGAGCTGAAATACCTGCGTCCTTTTGAAGTCAACGTAGCGACCGGCCAAACAACTGAAGAGCATCCCACCAGGGCGGTCCGAGTTTACTCTCTAGCCGTCCAAGAAAACAAAGGAATGCGTGACTCAAGCGGCAGAAACTTCCAAACCGTCCTCCAAAGCGAAGCTTCACGCCGCGCCGCCGTCACGCCGCCGCCGCCTTCGCCATCCTGCCTCCACCTCCTCTGCCACCCCGGCCAACATCGCCACTGCCACTAGCTCAACCATCCTTGCCTTCATCGCCACAAGATCAACCACCCTTTTTTTTCTTCTTCTGCCTATTTTAGCTCCATGGCCACCGCCACTGCCTTCGCTGCTTCCAGCACCGCCACCGCCGCCACCTCCGCCGCCTCCGCCTCTAGGTCCGACACCGCCTCTGGCTCAGACACCGCCTCTGGCTCAGACACCGCCTCTGGCTCAGACACCGCCTCTGGCTCAGACACCGCCTCTGGCTCAGACACCGCCTCTGGCTCAGACACCGCCTCTGGCTCAGACACCGCCTCTGGCTCAAACACCGCCTCTGGCTCAGACACCGCCTCTGGCTCAGACACCGCCTCTAACTCAGACACCGCCTCTAGCTCAAACACCGCCTCTAGCTCAAACACCGCCTCTAGCTCAAACACCGCCTCTAGATCAGACACTGTCTCTAGCTCAAATACCGCCTCTAGCTCAGACACCGCCCCTAGCTCAGACACCACCTCTAGATCAGACACCGCCTCTAGCTCAGACACCGCCTCTAGCTCAGACACCGCCTCCAGCCCCGACACCACAACCATCTCCGCTGCCACAACCATCCCCACCGCCTCCAGCTCCGCCCCCTCCGTCATCGCCACCAAATCCTCCGCCTCCAACTCCGCCACCGTCACCGCCAACGCAACCACCTGCATCTCCGCCCCTGTTATTAACTCCACCATCTCCACATCCGCCACCACCATCGATTCCACCGCATTCCATCTCCACCCCCGCCACCATCCCCGCCATCGCCCCCAGACACTGCCTCTAACTCAGACACCGCCTCTAGCTCAGACACCGCCTCTAGCTCAGACACCGCCTCTAGCTCAGACACCGCCTCTAGCTCAGACACCGCCTCTAGCTCAGACACCGCCTCTAACTCAGACACCGTCTCTAGCTCAGACACCGCCTCTAACTCAGACACCGCCTCTAGCTCAGACACCGCCTCTAGATCAGTCATCACCTCTAGATCAGACATTGCCTCCAGCTCAAACACCGCCTCTAGATCAGACACAGCCTCTAGCTCAGACACCGCCTCTAGCTCAGACACCGCCTCTAGATCAGTCATCACCTCTAGATCAGACATTGCCTCTAGCTCAAACACCGCCTCTAGATCAGACACAGCCTCTAGCTCAGACACCGCCTCTAGCTCAGACACCGCCTCTTGCTCAAACACCGCCTCTAGCGCAGACACCGCCTCTAGATCAGACATTGCCTCTAGCTCAAACACCGCCTCTAGATCAGACACCGCCTCTAGATCAGACACTGCCTCTAGCTCAGGTACCGCCTTTAGCTCAGACACCGCCTCTAGCTCAAACACCGCCTCTTGTTCAAACACCGCCTCCAGCCCCGACACCACAACCATCTCCGCTGCCACAACCATCCCCACCGCCTCCAGCTCCGCCCCCTCCGTCATCGCCACCAAATCCTCCGCGTCCAACTCCGCCACCGTCACCGCCAACGCAACCACCTGCATCTCCGCCCCTGTTATCAACTCCACCATCTCCACATCCGCCACCACCATCAACTCCACCGCTTTTCATCCCTGCCACCGCCATCATCCCCGCGATCGTCCCCACCTCCGGCACCTCCAACTCCAATCTCCACATCCGCCACTACCATCAATTCCACCATATTCCATCTCCACCACCGCCACCATCCCCGCCATCGCCCCCACCTCCTTCGCCTCCAACTCCCCCGGCAACGCCTCCGCCTGCACCTCCGCCTGCGCCTCCGCTGGCACGCTCCTCTTTAGGAGCTCCTCCGCCGGCGCAGTAAACGTCGCTCAACGAGATGAGGCTTCAAGCGGCGATGGCGTTGCCAGTTTTCGAGCTTCCACCAACTGACAGTGTGTGGGCGCGCGGCTCCGACGAGACGAAACGAAGAAAGGAATGGAAATATATCCACGTTTCACTCCCCCGGAGATCTCCGCACGATTTGCCTAATGTAATACATGAGTGGTTCTTTGGGCTTTTCAGCTGGCATCATACGACGCTAGATCGCACGCGACGTCCAGACATTTATTTGAATGCTGAATATTATTGTGTATTTTTTCTTATTGCATGACTGGGCTTGTCTTATCCAAATACGAAATCTGTCGGCTTTAAGACCTAAATGAAGGACATCGGTAAAATATTTTGGCATAATTTTAATATATGAAATTGCGAGAATATGCAATAAATTTTCGTGAACTATTATTGTAGTCAAACTATCAGTAGATCCTTTAAAAAACGAAAAAGAATCACTTTTTCGAATTTCGTGACACCAGCTATTTATTTTCCTTTGTTGCTTCTGGTTTCTCGGTTGTTTACTGACATTCTTTTGCTATGGAAATGTTCACGAACGCCCACTTGAAGCCCAAATCGGAACCTGTCTTTGGTACGTCCGGCGCGTCATCTCCTACAGATGCCGAGGAAGAGGTATTGCGGAAGCTCCACAAATCCTCTGAGTTAACATGCAGGACCTGTCGAGGCGTAACTTAACCTTAGACCCTATTCGATTTTAATCACTTCTTGTTTTGAGGAACTAAAAGTTGAAGAAAAATATTCTAGAAGAATTATCTTTAAAGTGGCATCTCTAAAAAGGAAGCTGAAGAACTTCTGTTATTCATTTAAAACTAGTTTGTTTGAGAAAATATGCTTTAGACATATCCTTTCCATAATTGATGCGCAATTTGTTGTCCTATTCAAATGCTTCAACTCTGTTAGGTTTATGAAATCAGCAAATACAAAACTTAGACCACCAATTTATTTATTAGAGAGTCCAACGCACTTCCAGAAGGCCATGATGTTCATGACAGTAATAGGGTACATGCATCAGGTACTACAATTAGAACTGGAGTGACGGCATGAATCTCGAAAAGAACTTTTTATTTCGATCCTAATTATTTGTATTTAGATGAACAGCGGAGTAGTTCATATACGCATACCCTATTCCCTAAGTTCAGCTACTGAAAGAAGCAAGTTAAAGGCATAACCTTTGTATTGTACCAACAAATATACCAGCTCCTATTTTTTTGCAAAATTATTAAGAGGAATGAAATTTTATTTATCCTTGTCATGTTTCATATCACGTGAGCAGGACAATGGACAAGGTCGCTTAATACAATTGTAATAATGCGTATATGTAATCAAACATATCTTAAAATATACTCTTTAAGTTTTGCAACGAAAATGTAATATTAATACATTATAATATAATATGAATTTATTATAACAATTACTAATCAACATTTCGTTTAATAAAATTTATTGGACCCCCTACCCTAAGACGGTGCTCAGCACGTATTGGATCTGCGTGTGCAGTAATCCACCGCTGTGCACTGTAGTTTACATTCCCAGCGCAGAGTGACCACATGATACACAAAGCCGCCTGGGCGCCCAAGGACGAACCGCACACTCGTCAGAGGCCAAAGATCATCGCGGAGCGCTCCTCGCGTGCTGCCCGAGGGGCGCGTGGACGCGCCACATCCCGCGGGAGCATCCGAGGCGGCGGCGGCGGCGGGGGCCCAGAGGCAGGGCGGAGCGTCTGATAATTGCCGGCCCTCGCCGCCCACCTGCCGCCCACGCCCGCGCCGCGGTCACGCCGCCGCCGCCGCCGCCCCGCGCTGACCTCTGCGCGCAAGGCCGGCGCGGCACGGCGCGGCGCCGTGAAGGGCAGTGCCCGCGCAGCCCATCAGCCGCTCGCGGAGCCCACGCGCAACCCCCGCCCGGTGGCGGCACCGGGGTCACGACCCCTCCCCCCACCCTTCCCCGGAGTGTGAGTGACCCTCCGCTCGGGGTTAAAACCCCGGGAGATCCCTGTGGAAATGGCAGGTTTTCTCGGGGTTCTCCCGTGTGTCTCAGGCCTCCCCACCGAACTGCATAGTTCATATCGTATCTCCACACTTATAATTAATCCATAAATTTTATTCATCATTTATACTCAGATGTAAAGCACTCATATAAGGCCAATGAAATCTATATTAAATTATTATAAATAACATTGACAAAATCTACATTATTTACAAATGTTTATCGCGCCAATAGCGCCGTGGACTGATGGCAGTTGTGCATAGTAACAATGTGATAAATAACAAGAAAAATAAGCATTTGTGATCTAATAAGTAAATAATGAAGGAGAAATGATCAGCAGGTGAAACGTGATAACCCTGAGAAAACCTGCCAAGAGCTCAATTGACCACCACAATTCCCGCATGGGCCGATCCGGTGACCGAGATTGCTAAGGCAGTAGTGTCGTAGTGATATCGGACCAAAGGGTCGCGGGTTCGAGTCCCATCTCGGACATGGGTGTATTTGTGTTCGTCCTTTCACCCCTTATCATCATACCGTTTCATCTTCGTAGTTACCATAACGTTAACTCCAATAGTGGTCGCTAATGACCTAGACGATGATGCGACCTTAAATACCCCCCCCCCAAAAGAAAAATTTACCTTGCGGACACACCGGAGCTCCAGCGCCACTGTGAAGGGGTAAGCACGACTACTACGCCATGAACACTTCCCCCATCCTCCCAACCCCGTAGAAGTGACGCTCAGAACGCCACCAAGATGTGCTGCATGAGAGATGAAGAGTCGTCACTTTCAGTGGAGTAGAGATTCGTTCAGTGACCGTCTCCTCCCACAGTTGCCGGTTCGACCCTGGCCTTGGGCGTGACCACGGTTCGTGTTAGAGGGCACGCTTTTCAGCTGCATCGCTAGACCGGGTCAACGGGGCGGACTGTCCCTCGAGTCTGCACGAATAACATGCCAAAGATAACAGTTCTCAAGCAAGCAGAGAGAAAATTCAGTAAAAACATATTACACGGCATTTTACCTTTTAAAGAAAGCAAGTACATAATGACTGTCGAATAACTTACTTTCATTATCATTATAATAGAAGTTTCAAGTTCAAGACTCGCGTCAGGAAATTTCAAACGAAATATCTCTACAGCAGTTATCAAAAGAACAATTGCATGCTTGTAATTGTATAAGTGTCACAGAGTCATTAAAAAATATTTCTGAAAAGGGATCCGCTCTCCACTGTTACGTGAAATCAGATACCGTCAGTGTAGTTGGATTCTACGAAAAGTCTTACTAGTTCAGTCGACCACGAAAGTATCTCCGTACCGAGTCGGTTCATGGGCTCCTATTAAAAATTGCATTTATGTTGGTAGCAACCAGATCATTAAGAGAAAAAATGAAGATTACAACACTACTAGTATCTGTTACGATTGTGGTGAGTGCGCAATTTAGGTTTTCATTTGTAACAATCTGCCGTTCCTGCTACCAACATAATTTCTGTTGCCAGCACATTCATCAGCTACTGGTGCCACAGCGGAGATACTTTCCTTGCGCACTGTGTATCTGAGAACCGGAGCTAATATAGTGTAGCATCTGAGCGACAACACCAACTGAAATAGGTTATACGAACAGAATATAGCCTTGTAACGGTGGCGAATGAGTTCAACAAGCAGTCGCTTTTTTTCCGCCTCGCTGATAATATTTTAACTTTGAATTGCATTCAAACCTACAAATTTATTCGTTCAGTACATAGTAAATGTAGTCGCTTCCAACTTCGCCTCAAACACCTTTTTTTAATACATTGTTTTTTGAAATTACACGGAATAAATCTTTGGTACACCAGCACCTACATCGTAGGTTCTTTGCCAAATGGTCTGGTTGGCCTCCTGCAGCCGTTTGGGCGTTGGTAATGCGAGTGCGTTTTCAGTTACAAACTAATAGGGGAGAATAAAGTTGGTCTTAGCATGGAGGGCTTCTCCTTCAAAATCCCTTTCAACATTCTCCCAGAAAATAATTATTCCATTTTCATAGTGATGAGAAGAATATTATATGCTTGGCCTTGTGTGAACTGCAGGAAACAATACTTCAGTAGAATGAATATTCTAAATGCTGAGGCTGAGCGAAAAAGCATACATATGTAAATCAAAATGCAAGGGAGATACACAAGAGATGAATAATATGATAGAAAGAAGGCATCAATGCCTCAGCTAAACAAATTAACTATTTTTATAAAACATAATACATAAAGCACAAGCTCATGGATATCTTATAATAGTAAATTTTCTTTCTTATGTCATTAATGTCCATATTTTACTGCAAACTCTCGCGTCATATCCGGTGTCATGGCCACGTTTCTTCATTTCATGTGTTCGGAGTATGAATACATGATGTTCTTTCAGTCTTATTGACTTGCAGCAGTTGTACAATCACATGCAGTCAAAAGTGAAGCAGACACCATGTCTGTACAAAACTCGAAGTAGGCATCAGTATTTCGAAATTACTTGTGCCATTGCTCGCAGAGGTTCTGCGCAAATCGCAATTCATAATCGTAATCAATTATAAATTAGCTAGGACCAATAACTATTTTATTTCATTATATAGAATTGCTTCCTTGGTAAAAACAGTTGCGTCAGTTCAAAATATCATAAAATATTAAAGTAAACATATTATTTCATATTTTAATACACGAAAGGAGGATAATGATCCTCTGCAAACTTCTTAGCGCCTCCATAAATTTTAACACACTGTTTCTGATTTAGGATTCACGAGTCTGTAATAGGTTTGCATGAGTCATTAGCAGCAACAAGATGTGTGCGAAACCAAATTAATATGACAAACATGATGCACAACACTACGAAAAGCAGTCCCCCCAAATGTAGTGTGAGAGTCAAAAGGAGGTGCAAGTGATCTGGTTTTCCCTTCCCGTGTCTCCCCACCCGTCGCCCCAAGGCCGAATCCTCCCAAATCAGCCGCCCCTTCGCCTTCGCGCCCGCATTTGCACTCCATTACGGCTCGCGTGAAACGCGCGGGACGCGCGGGACGCGTGGGAGGAAGTGGGGATGGGCGGGGCAACGGCGGAAAGAGCTGGGTGGAGTGGAGCAGTGGCGTGGTGTGGAGTGGGCGGGGAGAGGCAGATATGGGCCGGAGAAGCGGGGAGGAGATGTGGGCCAGAAGAGGCGCAAGGAGCGAAAGGGCGAGGTAGCAGTTCGTGGGGACGAACCGGGCAACCAAGATGGGTAGAGTTCTGTCCGCTTCCGTGCGTGACGAAGTGCGACAGGGCTCGGTAGGGCGGGTTGTTTGTTTGATTGATTATTTCGTGTTTCCGGGCGCGTCAACTGATATGGTTATTAGTCCCAAAAGTGTAGAGTATGTTTTATCACGGGATGGGGCGGTGACATTCCCCTTCGACCTAAACGGCGAATTGCGGGTTTTCCCCAGTCAGGTATCTCCCACCAGCTACCTCCACCGCGACAAGCTCACAGTTTACGACTGGTGTGGTAGTGTAGTGCATGTGTAAAGGGGTAAGGATAGAACATGGAAAAGGAAGGAAATATCGCGCGCGGTCCGTGGCCCGTTTGTTAACGTTACTGGTTCCGACATTCGTCTGGTGTTGATCGGAGAAATCACGGGCAAACTACTGATCAGAGCTGCCGGCCGCCAAAATTCTCTTCCAGGCAGCGGCTGAATTCTACTTGGCTCTGTCGAAAATCTTACCGCCGTCGGGACTCTAATCCTAGGACCTCCAGGCCAGAGACACTGCAGTGCATCAATTAATGCCCTGAGCCACATATTTCGGTGGCGAGACGGGGGTAGGCATCAGATGGTAAGAGGCATGGAAGAGCAAGGCGAGAAGGGATGAAGTGAGCGGGTCTGAGCGGGGCGATCCAGGGTGGTAGAGAGCGGAACGGAGCGTGGTGGTGATGGGGTGGGCGGGATAGAGCTGGGCGGAGGCTGGTGGCATTGGGCTGGCCGGAATAGATCGGGAGTGAGCGTGGTGGTGAAGAGCTAGGCGGAATAGAGCGGAACGGAGCGTGATGGCGACGTGCTGAGCGGGGCGGGGGTTCGGTGAGGCGTGGGCATGCGGGGGCGGGGCACAGCTCTGTGAGGCGGGATGGAGTCGGCCGTGCGGAGAGTGGCGATGCGCGGCACGACAGATTGGGGAGGAGCCGGACGGGGCCGAGTGGGCGGGGCGAGGCGGCACCAATCTCGCCACCGACTGCAGCCGCCGCTCAGCAGTTACTTAGTCCCAACAAGACGAAGACGACCGCGCACGCACCGCAGTCTGAGGCCGGCACACTTAAACAAGACGAAACGAGTCCGAGGAGTAAAGGGCCACTTGAAGGGATGTAGTTAGACGCAGTCCAATGAATCTCCCGCACTCTTGAAAACCCCTTACGAACGAGGCAGGATTAATTACCGCTTCCGTAATAACTGTGTTTAGAGGAAGCAGGAATAAAGTAACTGCAAGCGCGCGGGTAGCCGTAGAGTCGGGTCGTGGCCTCTTAGCAGGCTAACTCAACTGAGAAGCGTGAGAAGCTGTTTTTAGACGATTTCGACGTTGCGGTATTTCTGAAAAGGAAGTCCCTTATGACGGGATATGGCATGTGATATTCAGAAACTCGTTAATTGGCGTCTGACCTTCATTACACTACTTTCGAATCGAAATTAGTCACGCCATTTCGAAAGGTAAACAGTTGTGAATGTGCACACGATGGTCATATGACAACCCATGTAGTCTTACAAAATAGAATCACTGAATAATATCAAAAGGTATATTTCCAAAACAAACATTGAATTTATTATGGAAGCAGAGTTATATAAGCGGAAAAGTGAATTAATATTTTGAAAAACAACAAAAACAAAAGATCTTCATCATGTCTAATGAGTAAAATTCCAATTGATAAAAATATTTTTTCATCAGCTTTAATAGTAGAACAAATTACAAGACATCGAAGCGCACCATTGCAATATGAGAAAAGAAACATTCAGTAAACTTACACTGTCAGTGTGTCGGGTCATGACCGTGGAAAATAAAGAAGCACACACTTGTTGTCTTAAGAACAGAAATTGGAGAGTCTTCTACTTCTTCAAGACATTATTATTTCATATATGCCTTTAATTTACACATGAAAAGGAATATATGGTTGAAAACGTAAAACAACTTCGAACGAATTACAATCTTTTATCGAAATAACGCGATGAGTATCGAAATACTTAACCAACCGTTCTAGAAAGTTACGAACCCGAACTCTATTCCGGTCCGCCCGCGAGCTTTTACTGATTCAATATGCATCCCTTTTGCATGTACAACAGCCATTTGCATCTCCTGTAAGGAATCAACTGGTTTCGTCGCCTCCTGTTCTCCAGTTTTCTACCGTTCTTGGCGGTATAGGGCTTGCCTTCATTACGTGACGTTCTGCAGTTTTTGCCAACATAGCCGAAAATATACGACGTCTTTTACCAATATAAACGGAAGTGTATGCTCACAATTTCCTTCAAAAAACGGATGAGACTCATGGCTTGTTCCAACTTCGCGCCGTCTTCGGGATCTACTAACGTCAGTGCGACCTGTATCATATATTACAATACGAACTTCTGGTAAATAAATGTCTAATGGAAACGTTTCTTTCTTAAAATATTATGCCGGAGCTGAAGTGAACACATCTCATTTCTGCATACTGAGGTAAAAATGAAACCTCAAATCTGGAGGTGAAATAAAAAGAGTTCTGGTAGAGTTCTGCAGAGTGGTGTTTGAATTACGAAATAAGGAAAGGGAGTCAACAAAGTTCGAGCTATCAAGAAATCTGAGTAATTGAAGTTCGACATATGAAGAAATTTCAGTAATTGAAGTTCGAGATATCAAGGCATTCGAGTAATTGAAGTTTGAGATATCAAGACATTCGGGTAATTGAAGTTTGAGATATCAAGACATTCGAGTAATTGAAGTTTGAGATATCAAGACATTCGAGTAATTGAAGTTCTAGATATCAACGGGTTCCAGTTATCAAGAATTGCGAGTAATTGGACATTTGCGTCATTAGGATTCCATATTAAATAATTGGAGACCTTTTTTACCTCTTCTGATTTCCTTGTGATGTGTTTCACCAGAACCTTCTCGACTAGGAAAAGTCATTTCCCTCCCCTTGTCGGGGATCGAAGGGAGAGCCACACGCTAGCGCGGCCGGGACACGCTCCCTCCACCGCCGCCGCCACTCGCGGTCGCTCATTCCAAATCGGGCGCGCGCCGGTGGGCGGGGGAAAGTCAGTTGGCGCGGGGCGGAAGTGACGTCAGGCGCGAGCAGCTGCGGCGACGGAACGGCCCACGGGCGGCCGTCGCGACGGCGATGACGGCGGCGGCGGCACCGCATTACAACGGTCGCCGCCTCCAAAGTGAGTTTACACGAGCGAAGTATAATGTAATGGATGAACATCATGGCCGAGATGCAAACGTTCCTTCTCTGCTGGATTGGTGCTGGAGATGTTCGCGGAACACGGAAGGGATGCAACCAGATATTCCCATTCCAGTAAATTATTCGTCAATGGATCGAATTAATCTGACCACAAAGTGTTTACTAATTTGGTTTCAAGCTTCTGAACAAAAGTAATAACATAAGAAAGTAGAATTCCTCCGAACCGGGTGGATGAGGCTGAGGTTTCAAATGTGAAAAGTTCGCTCATGTTAATCGGAAGCAGCGTGAGAACTTTCGAAAATGATATCCTTCCGGAATGCGCGCGTCATAGAAAAGTTTCGCGAATGAAACGATTGGCGGGAGGAGCCAATGTTTGGCAGGGCGAGCTAAGACGGATTGACGGCACAAGAGAGAAATGAGGGAATGTTTTGAGACAGATGGAGAAAAAGCGGTAAAATTGATGTCCAGTAGTATATGACATTAGTTGCATATAAAGTATACGTATGACATGAGAGAGCAATCAAAGATGGCTCTAATCCTCTACCGATAAGCTGGTAATAACAAATTCTCACTGCATAGAAAAGTTAGATACGCACTATTACATCAGAAAAGTTGTGAGAGAAATATAATATATTGTTGACATTTTGACGTTGTACTCCAATAACAAATATTAAGCAGAGAAATAAAGTCAGTGCCAATATTTGCGATAAAAAAAGAACTGGCCATGGAGTGCTAAAATCCTTAAAAGGAGAAACACTAAAGAAAGTGAACGAGAAGTCTATAAAGCCTCCGTTTCAGTGGCATTCAGTAGAGGAAACACGTACCTAACTGCTTTGTGGTGGGTCTTGAATGAAAGTGTTTAACAGCGTCCTCAATCTAGTAATCTTCCATTTCCTTCAGTTCATTCTCACCACCACAGACAAACATACAGAATGCACTGCTCTGCATCACGGAAAAAATATATCGCGACAGTTCTATATTTGTACGAGGTAGCAGTCAGATTGTGGCTCCGCTATCAAATCAGGGCCCTAACAAGAGCTTCCTGAGACGAACCATTAGAGACCTCCAAGTGACGAAACCAGTTGCCTCATGCAAATGGCCACGTCCTCTTATGTGCCTTTCAGCGTATCGCTCCACGACGCTTTCAAATGGACAACACGATGACCCTGTGATCGAAACCTATGAAGCATTTAAAAAAGTGTCACGATCAATATTACGCGCGACAGTTCGCATTTGAATGCAGATGGAACTGGTCCCGGATGATAGCAGAGGCCACATACAAAACGGCCCATGAAGATCTAACTGGATGTCCTTCGCGCAAATTCACGATTAGATTTGAGTAGTCCAGTGAAACAAAAATCAATGGAGAGTTGTTCATTCAAAACAGGCCATACACATTCATGATGCTAAATAGAAATGATGAATATAACATTGGGAGGGGGTAACGAATGGAAATTTGAGGTTTAGTCGGTTATACTACGTGATTTCTCTCGGTTGCCAGGGTAGAACAGAAGAGGTGTAAAATATGAAATGGGCATTAAGAGTTTAAATTCCCGAATACATATCGAATCGCTTCTGAATGATGTTAACAAGTTTCTTAGAAGATGCATGTGCTGGCCATTTTCATGAAGTAAATGTAAAGAAAGAGCTAAGGAATCATTGTACAATTGTGTTTCTAATAGTGAAAACCACGTGTATGTTATAATGAGTAAAAACTCGCTGAAAGTAGCTTGCGTTATATGATACTGAGTTTTAATGTTGTTCTAAAAACATTCTTGTCAAATCCAATGCATTTTATATTATTGTATCTAGTAGGTATTATCATACACGTACCTAATTTCACAATAGAGTCACAGATCCTGTAAAATACGTTTTCGTTCATTGAATGAAAGTGGAACATATTGTTTTGACTGTTTCTAACTTCGTTATTAATTTGTTTTGAACTTAGTCTTCAGCACGTCCAGAAATAACAATGAAATTGAAATAAGTACGTCAAAACAGGCAATTTTAGCAAAAAAGTGACAGTGTCCTGCACAACTGATGTAGTACAAAATTAACAAAACCCTCTCCGTTCATCCATCCGAATGTTTTGTCGGAAGGCCTTGAATTTTGTTTTTTCGGTCCAAAACCAAATTGGATTGAAGTTAAGTTTCAAATATAGAAGAGAATAAATGAGGATCAATAGATCACCTTTGTAACACCAAAACAAAATGTAATGCACTTTGAAGTGTGCGTGTCTCATGATAATAATATTTAATTGCGTGATAATTGTATTTTCTTCATGATTTAAATAAATACAGTGTTCTTTGATTTGCATATCTTTAATGTATATTCAAAAAATTTAATATACGGGAGAAACAATAAATGATACATACTCTTTGGGAATGTAGAGGGGGGTTGAAAATGATCACTTTTTGCCAATGAATTTACAGAGGGAAATTTTATATAATGGAGTTATGCTTGTCATTTTCTCCTGACTGTTAGACAACTCTTGTGCAGTCTTTTGCCGGTCACGTTCCGACCCACAGATATTTTATGCGCCTCGCGAACAATGTGCATACGAAGTTGTCTAAACTGGGAGAGGTGGTTCAGTGCATCAACTGATGTCACTGCAGTGCCTCTGACCGGGAGGTCCTAGGTTCAAGTCTCGACAGTGGCAGGATTTTCGACAGTAGCTCGTTAGCTAGGTCGAATTCAGTCGCTGCTGGAGGAGAATTCTAGCGGCCGGCTGCTCTGATCGGTAGTTTTCCACGGTTTCTCCGATAAACACCAGGCGAATGCCGGAGCAGTACCCAAACAAACGAGCCGCGGACCGCGCGATCTTTCCTTTCCCTTCCTTGTCCTATCTGCACCCCTTACCCATACATTTACACTAACATATACTACATTACCACATATGCCGAGACACCGGTCGGGGACTTAGAACATGACCCGGCTGGGGCGGTGACCCGCTGGTGGGAGATATCTGGTTGGGGAAAACCCCGCTAGCCGACGGTAGGTTGGTGCCGGATCTTGCCATCCAGCGGGGGAAGATCACCGCTACCTCCTGAGGAAAAAATATGCACTACACGTACGAGACTACCTCAGTAGTTGGCGCGAATCACTACCAACCAACCGGAGTTGCCTAACATTTAAAAAGTGAAATATCATGTGCAATTCCGTAATATGAAAATTCCAATTATGTGTGAATGCAAAAAGTTCTCATTTACAAAATTTTTTCATTACTTGTACACGCCTTACAAATTTGTAACTAATTGTTATTCTGAGACATGTTTATTAAGAAGTCGCTTCAACTAAGTTGAAATGAGTAGTGGGGTTATCGTTTCGATTTTTTGCTCAACAAAAGGAAATACAAACTTCCAGGTAAACTAAAAACATTTTCCACGTAGAAAGCGGGTCAAGACTAACAATCCAAACTACAGGTACTACATTCAGGTTTTCACGCAAGTCAAGGCAGGTGATCCAAACTAAAGTGCACATTCAGGTTCGCAAAATATCGCAAGATGTGTTTCGTGGGGGATGAAACCACGCCGCCAGTGGACGACCCGACAAGCCGACACTGCCTCGGCCCTGCAACGCTCCCCCGCTGCGTCAACACAGACCGGCGCACCTCCCTTGTTCGGCGCGCGGCGTTTGTTTTCGAAGCGCCGGACCCACCTCGTCGCGTCGCCCGCCCGTTCAAACTGCCGCCGTCGTCATCGCTGCACAGTGCGCCGCAAGGTCACTGTAGTAGAAGCGCGTAGAAAAATTGTTCCAATACGCATGCGCTCACCTTTTGTTTGAAACCTACGTTCTCGCTGTAATCGTAGGGAAGTCTGCTGCAATTTTCCCTGTGTCGTTCAAATGACGTTAGAAGTTAAATCAGTGATGGTCGACGCTCTTCGGGCAAGATTGCGCCGCACAAATTGGACGCCAAATGCGTGGGGTCAGTTACGTAGAACCAATCGCTCCCATCAGACCACGAACTGCCCAACTCGTAGAGGAGGAGAGAAGAAAAAACGACAGGGGATGCTGCTTCTACGTCTACGTCTCGCAAACCAAACTCCCCCTTCTAGGGTTTTTACTACATACTATTTAGAGCATGAGTTATAAGGTGCACCTTTTCTATGATTTCTTAGGCAGCCTTTACACAAAAAAATCTACAACGGACAGGAAAGATTGAAACAAAATCATAAGGATGTTCACTTTCTTTTAACTTCTTTCCAGGATACTAAGAAGCATTTAACTTGTTCTTTTCTTGGTGAGAGGTTCGAAAGCATATGACAGGAGAACATTCATTTTTCCTTCCGAATTGAAATACTGAAAGTTTGTTGCAACTACATGGAAGTGCCCTTTACGTGTCTCCAGAAACACACGCACGTAGTTTTTATTATACTGTGATATCTTTGTATCATTCCATGGACTGCAGATGATTGCATTTAAAACTGTATCATATAGCGTTATTGACAGCTTTTTTGAAAAGCATTCTCTTACCACTCTTTTGAAACCAACGTTTCTTGCCCAACACGACTGTGGAAAACAATGTTTCTCTCCAATACAGTTTTGGGAAACTATGATTCTTGTACCATGAAGATTTGGATATCAATGTTTCTTGCACAACATCCTGTAACCATAGTTTTTTGTCTCCACGAGCTAGCCTTCGGATCTCATGTTGCCTCCATAAGGCAACCTTCGGATCCTTTATTTTCTCCATGAACCCTTGTGTCTCTTGCTGCCTCGAAGAGCCCTTGTGCCCCTTATTGCCTCCATGAGACCTTGTGTTGCTTCTCTGAGGCAGACTTTAGTTCCCTTTTTATCTCCATGAGCCCTTGGGTACCTTGCTGTCTCCAAAGGCCCTCGTGTACCTTATTTACCCCACGAGCCCGTGGGTTCCTTATTGCCTCCATAAGACCTTGCATCCCTTGTTGCTTCTCTGAGGCAGTCCTTACTTCGCTTTTTACCTCCATGAACTATTGTGTCCCTTCTTGTCTCCTTAAGCCCTTGTGTCCCTCCTTGCGTGCGCGAGCCCTCGTGCCTCCACGGGCGTGCGCTGCCGGCCCAGTGCGCGCGGCCGCAGGTGCGTGGGGGGCGCGTGGGACGGGGATTCCGCAGTGACGTCACGGCGCGCCGGGGCCCGCCCGGGACGCGGTCCCGTTCAAGCGTGCCGGCTCTCCAGGCGTGCCAACCCCTCATCGCCAGCGGAAGCCCGCGGGCCGCCTCCAGATCATTACGCTTTGATTGACATTCAATTTGATTTAATTGATTGTGTAAATTAGTGCGTGAAATTAAAATTATGGCCATGCATACTAATGTGGGCATCAAGGAGAGTGAGCGTGGTTACGAAAGCCGCGCCCTCAAATTCTTCGGAACATCCAACGTGTAATTTACCTTATGTTGATTCAATCAAAAATCCGTTTTCCACGTTATTTGAACGTTTAACGAATACAAAAAGTTAATTAAGAGTCTGGTTTTGCAACTTCACTAATTCAAACACATGTACTTAGGATGGTGATGCAGACTTTATCGTGTTGCATCTTTTGGCAAGAAATTTGACAGAAATTTATAGCTGCATATCTCAAAACTGCTCGACTATAGCTTGAATACAAATGAATAGGATTATATCCCTAATACTGGAGATTTCTGTGTAATTAAATACAAGTTTTCACGTATATGGTATTGTTTCGCAGAACACATTTAAATTTCCACGTCTGTCACGCAAGAAAATACATAT
>BLKR01015828.1:27500-48220 GCA_011170035.1 Teleogryllus occipitalis | reverse complement strand
TTACAGAGGGATTAGTTTGCTAAACACAGCCTGTAAACTCTATGCTAAAATAAATACACGCCGACTAAATGTAATAAGTGAAGTTAAACTAAGAGAAGAGCAATCAGGCTTCAGAAAAGGAAGATCTTACTCAGACTGTGTTTACATCTTACAGCAAATTATCCAAAAAAGAAGAGAATTCAATCTCCCAACATTCATCCTCTTCGTGGATTACGAAAAAGCATTTGATTTCATTTACAGAGAAAAACTATGGGATATAATGTATGTCGAAGGCTACCCTAGCCACCTCATTAAAACCATACAAAATCTTTACAGAAACACAAAGATAGTAATACAAACAAATGACAAGTACAGCAATACATCTTTTGTCAATCAAGGCGCCAAACAAGGTTGTCCATTATCACTGGCATTGTTTAATATGTACATTGATTCGGCTATAGAAGAATGGCAATCATTATCATCACCTGGAATAAATATAGGTTATATGCCCTTCAAGACAATGCTATTTGCAGATGATCAACTACTCGTTGCAGCATCTGAAAATGACTTACAAATAGCGGCTTACAAATTACAAAAAGTAATGGAGCAATATCATCTTAAGATATGTTATCAAATCTAAAACCATGGCTTTTGTAGGTCCAGAACATGCCAGGTGCAAAATAGTTCTAAATAATAAAAATTTAGAACAAGTTTGCACCTTTTATTACTTGGGCTGCAGTGTTTCGTATATAATAGAAGGCCATCTTAAGGTCAAACTGAGTAGATTCAAAAAAATGCGTGGAATAATAAGAAAAACATTTAAATATAAAACCCGAAGAGACACTCAGTTAACATTTTATAAAACGCTTGCCGTCCCAACATTAACCTATGGATGCGAAAATTGGGCGTTAAATAGATAATCGAAAAGGAAAATTCAAACTAGCGAAATGAAGTTCCTGCGAAGTGTTGCTAACTATTCTTTATTAGATCATAAGAGAAATGTAGTTATACGACACGAACTAAATATGTTTAACCTCTTAGAAAGAGTCGAAAAACAAAAACAAAATTGGTATACCCATATTTATAAGAATGAACGAAACCAGACTCCCTAAACGAATAATAAATTATGAACCGACTGGCAGAAGAAGAGTTGGAAGACCAAAGACTCGGTGGATTGATGATGTCAGCGTTGAAGAGGACGGAACAGGTCTTCAGTTCTATCAGTACAATCCTTGATGTTGAAGAAGAAGAAGAATAGAATAGAATAGAATAGAATAGAATATACTCACCTTTCCAATTCATTGCCAATAGCACATGAGGTCCCGCAGGGTTCGATTCTCAATTCACATGAGGGCCTATTCTCTTCCTACTATTCGTAAACAATAAGCCCTCGACGTTTCGAAACGGGAGAATATTTCTATTTGCGGTTGATAAGAATATTCTTTCCAATAAAGAAATAGGAAGTAGTGCAATTGTTTATATATTGTGCCAGGTTTTAAACTAGTTTCATAATAACAAATTAATAATAAATGAAAATAAAACAGTTTCAATACAGTATCCCATTTCAAATAAACAATTGTACACTCCATTGAAAATTAACTATGTGCCATTGACTGATCTTAAGGTAATAAAAGTTTTGTAGCTCTCGATTCAATCAACCCTTAAATGGAACGTTCATTTAAATGAATTGAACACAAAATTAGGTTCATTATGCTACGCGTTCAGAATTCTTTAAATTTCAGTCAGCCTTCATACTGCTCGTAGGGTTTATTTCGAGAATGTTCATTCCCGCCTGAAATATGGCATTCTGGGGAAACACTTCCTCAAGCTCCCAGTCTTTTGAATTATAGAAAAGAATTGTACAAATAATAAGCAAATCCCACCCACGTAATTCTTGTATTCTTAAAATTTCTTATTTTTAAGCTAGGAATTCTACCATTGCTTTGCCTTTTGATTTACGAATCAGTGATTTTTGTCAAAAATAGCTTACTCAAGAATGGAAAAATATTTTCTGCGAATACAGATGTCTATAACTATAACACTCGACGTAGTCATCATATTCATCAGATGTCAGTATCAACAGCTCACTACAAAAAATTCACATTATTCTATAACATATTGCCCGGTGACTTTAAACGATTAAAATCGATTCAAAAGTTTAAGCGCCAAGTAAAATCATTTCTGCTGCATAAAAGTAATATTGATTTTGACAATGTTATTTAATGAATTAGTTACCATTTCGACTGCACAATTTTAAAAGACTAAACAAGCCAGTAACAACTATTGCACCTCAGCTCTGGGTCAATGGCGTCCATTTCGATCAGGTTTTTCTTACAGTTTTTCTTCCAGACTTCCAGATCCTTTGAGCGAATGCTGAGATGGTCAATTGTTTTGCTTTTGAGCATAAATGTAACTTCATCAGTATTTTCTAGATTTCAGAGAGTACTATAGTTATTCAAATTGTCATTCTCTATGTTCCCGCGGCAGAAAGTCGATTTGTTCACGAAGGACACGATGAGGGATAATAGCCAAAATCTGTAACTTTATTCCTTTGCAAACAGTTTTTATCACACGGGAGCTAATATTGTCTTAAGTAATATAACATTCAGGTAAGGTTCAAAATGTTTTTTATTGGCAATCACCTTATAGTTCTATTAGTTACCTATGCAATAACCTACACACCATAAATTACCAATAAAAACGTTTTGGACCTTACCTGAATTTTATATTTCTCAACAATTTCAACGACAATCTGAACCTTAAGAATATCAAAATAATATTGTCTTAACATTTCTTTTCAAAACCGCTCGTTTCCATCCGTATTCACAATTCAACTTGTATACGAGTTAGAGTAGAGATCCCAGAATTTAAGAAAACGCCCAGAATACACTTCTCTCCATAGTACGTTACACAGATTTTAACTGTTTATTGACGTTAAGTAAATAAAACGTAACAAAAGAATGTAAACTGATTAGGATTTTCCCTTAGCTCAAAATTCAACTCCTCATCTTTGTACTCTACTCTTTGCGTCACTGTTCTGGCAGACAAGCTTCGATTGTGGTTAATTTCTTGACACATCACTACAGGGACGACCGTTATCACCGTTTTCTCAAACTTCGGGTCAGTGTACGTTCTCTCGCTCTTAGCTATTAGTTCGGTAACACTGACTCGTAAAACACAATGTTTCCATTTACTATATTTTTAAACATATTTTGTTGTGACATATTTATTTCGATTCGTATTCAGTTTTCTTTTCGTATATCAAATTAATTTTCTGAAATTTCTTTGTTGTACGTAAACTACAAAGAAATCCCCGCAAGTTTTTTTCAGTTGAATGACCAAATTAGTTTAGGCCTTCCGAGCCACATGAGATGTTTTCACCTGCTGGGGTTGCCGACTCCTGATTCAAACGATTTTCTCCAAAATTGACATTCCCCGATCGACCAGGCCGAACTCGTGACTGCGAATTTGAAATGGATATTTCGAATTTGGAAGGTACTTTACATGAAATCTCAACATTTTAAAAAAATCTCTAAAATGACTCCCGTTTTTTGGCTTAAGTTTATTTTCGCGTAAAGTACGCTTAAAAATGGCGTAGGACTCACTATGGTTGAACTCTTCGAATTTTCAAAAAATGCTAATGTTTTTCATCATCTTTTTACAACTATAATATTGATGATAGAGATATTTTATATGTTTTATTGTGATATATGTTTTATATGATTTATTCTTAAATTAGTTAAAATAGACTTAGGATTACAGCTTGCTATTTCATCCAAACCTCCTGTACCCAAAAAACGAAACTATTATCATCACCGATTAAGGTCGTTTTATAGCTACAAAGTTAGAAAATAAACAAACTATAATTCAGTTTCCAAGATACGTCATCGCAAATTTTAATTTTTCTTTTAAAAAAATACTCAAAATGTATTTCTTTTTCACTCTCTAAAAAATCCTCGTAGTTGTATGAACTGTATCGTGTTATGGCTATTTTTAGTAAAATTTGATTATTAAATATTTAAACGTTTTGCGATAACCGTGTTAATGAAATAAACATTATTTTGAAGGTGTTCCGTCGTTTATAATACTTGTGATTTTATACACAGTCCAGTCACATTAATGTGACCTCCATCAAAATCTTGAATAACCCCCTTTATACAGCGATGTGTTAAGTGTTGCCACTGATAGGTCGAAATCTGTTGTGGTGCTATCCAATCGGGAGCTTACACGTCACTACAGTGACGTCACTATGGTGGCGTTCAACCTTCCGATAAAATGACACCGTGATTTACGTCAGAGGCAGTGAGTGCAGTGAAGTGTGGTATGAATGTGTGAATGAATGTGTTTTGTATATATAGATTAAGAATGAATGTTACTGTGAATGTAAAAAAAGAAGAAAAAGAAGACCAATGATAAGAACTTTATTACATTAAATCAATCAGAAACTTATTGTTTTAAAAACAAATCGCCCAAAGTGGCTAGAGGTTTAGTTTTCAAGTTAGAGTTAAGATAAGTTAGTATTTTTAAGATAAAGCCCACCCTAGCTCCAAAAGCAGCAATGCTGGAGCCCCATTATGTATTCCGAGTAACTGAATAAATTCCCGCCTCGCCAGGGATTACTGGCGGGGGGGAAATTGAAAAACGATTTACGTCGGAGGCAGCTCTGAATAAATTCAAGTAAAGCAGCACTGTCCGCTGCGATACGTGCAAGAGTAGTCAATTAGCTTCTGGATGGTATCGACAGGGATGTGGAGTCATGCCAAATCAGGGCCGTGGCCAGCTGCACTAGGTTTCTCGGTTGCGGATCCATGGCGCGAACAGGCTGATCGAGATGGTCCCACAGTTAAATTGGGTTTAAATCAGAGACGTTTGGTGCCGAGGGGAGTACTGTAAACCCATTCTGGTGCTCTTCGAGCTACGCACTTACACCGTGTTGTATGATACGTTCAGGGGCGTGCGGTGACCAATTTGCGTAAGCTCTGTAAATAGCAAGAGTGCGATTTGGAGCCTGTTTTGGAAGACAAAACGAAAATTTATTCAGTTCTTTGCGTTTTAAATTAAATCATATCAAAAAGACATTACTATTATATTTATTATTATTATTATTATTATTATTATTATTATTATTATTATTATTATTATTATTATTATTATTATTATTGCGTCGTCTGGAATAACGTTATTCCTCCCCCATACGCGCCCACAAATTTGAGTGAACCAAAAGTCAATTATCGACCTCTGCCTTTTGAACGCTTCACACGTCGTCAATACTTGTAAGTTATTTTTCGGAACGTAACCAACGCTGCATCCCGTATAAGAGACACTATTATTCGTTCTTATTTGGCAACACTCACGACTCTTAAGAAGCTTCCTTCGCACTGCCCTCTCTCTCACGACATAGCATCTGATAAAATGACTATTTTATTTTTATTTATCTATATTATCTATATTTATATTTCATCTAAAACAATTGCAATATGCAATGGAAATGTTTTCTTTAATAGATCTACTGAAGAAATTTCTAATTGCAAAAATCAAATCATTTTGAATTCTGTTAGAAGTGCCTTTTAAATGTTCTGGCCAATTTTAAGAATTCTTGTAAGAAGTTAACAAATTTAGAAGTTCGATCAACGCAGCCTTTGCTAACCAACTCAATTTTACGATGTCTTCCGAAAGGTAATTCCTGCATTAAAAAAAATTGTCGCGTCAATCATGCATTTTAATATGACTATTAGTTCTGTGTAATTATGATGAATTACATCTGATCAATTTAAGTTTCAATGCTGACACTGCAAAACTGAATAAGTGAACACAAATTACTCTGTTATAGATCATTTTTGTGATTGTTTTTGAGAGACGGTGCAAATTGTTATAGCGTTCTTTATTCCTCACATAACGAACATGGGAAAACACTGATCATGGTCCAGCAAAATCAATTAATTGTTTCCTGTTTCCTGTTAACCAACTGGTGTTTTCATATTTTGAGGTGTTAAAGAAGGGAAAATGCTCCCTTCCCTTTTCTTTGCCCAAAGAACTGACTGAAGACATATTCTGGAACAGGCCTCCCTATACGAATAATTCACTCTTCTCCACAAATGTACAACTGAATATATTTTTTTAATATCCTCAATTATAAATGTATTTTCTGCCATAGCACAGTATTACACCTTTATGTAGCACAAAAGACAGTGCACACAAAAATAACAGTCAAAAATAATATGCACAGTGTGAATAACACGCACAGATCAAATAAATCCAAAAGAAAAAGACCGTGGCAGGTGGCGCTTACACCTGTGTGTCGGCTCGTACGCATGCGAACACATCTGCAAGCTCAATTCAGAGCAAGCATAGGCGGCGTGCCGCGGCAGTGGACCCGGGTGGCGGCGCTTACCAGCGTGCTGCATACAACGAAATGGAGCTTCCAGAAAGTCAAGAGCGCATGCGCGAACTGCCTAATGTATTTAGATGGAGAACATCGTCATGCTCAGTTCGGGCCGGGTTGCGGCGCCTACTACATCCATCTCTTTCAACCGCTTTCTGTCTTTGTCAGCAACAGCGGCGTATGCTCAATGAAGGGCCGCGCGCCTATGTGAGCCAGTGTACCCTTACTTGGCAGAATTTTAAAAGCCAAGCTTAATTCTCTATGGCGTGAGTGGTGATTTCAAAATATAATAATTACATTTAACAGTCTTTTCTCCAGGGTAGGCGCAGCATACCTAGCTTACCTGGAATGCACGCCACTGGATACGTTGCATTGTGCTGCTGTTAGATTCCGTTTTGCGGAAGAAAAACAACCTGCATGTAGGAGTGGGCATACTTCTGTTCATCCATTGTGCCTTCCAGAAAATGACGAGATCTCCCAGGGAATGCCACGAAGACATTCCCCACACTATGACACTTCCTCTTCCGGCCTGGACCCGTTCGGCTATTGTTGCAGGGTGTTTGCGTTTCACGCGTCGTTTCATGCCGTATACGCAATGACCATCTGTCTGATGGAGCAGAAAATGTGGTTCATCTGAAAAGGCCACCTGTCACCACTCAGTGGATGTCCAGTTGAGGTATTGGCGAGAAAATTCCAGCCTTCGTCGCCGATGAACAGCAGACAGCATGGATGCATGGATCAGCCGCCAGCAGCGAAACCCTCAGCAGCCGAACGTTGTTGAAGAGACCCTGTCGCCTGGGCAATCAGTTGCTCTACAGTTGCGTCTATCCGCCCGTACACATCGCAGCCGTCGTTCTCCCTTGCATTACGACAACTACTGCACTGTTTTTCGCTTCCACCCGACATGCTCTATCTACTGCTAGTGTTGCCACTTGCCGTCTGTGTGGCAGTGCCGGTGGATTCTATGAAATGAAAAATGTCAGACAATTCTGAAAATTTTACAAAATAATGCTGTTACTGTAAGCTTTTTAAGCCTTCAAATTTTATAATCTTAACATCCAAGGTATTTTACACATACTTGTAAAATTATATATATAATGTTTACGTCGTAAACAGGCGGTGGTCACATCAATGTGACTGGACTGTGTGTTATTTCATCACATTCTTATTATTATTATTATTATTATTATTATTATTATTATTATTATTATTATTGTTTTTACTTTCTCATCTTATTGGTACATTTGAATGAATTGCACAGATATACATAATCAGAGCACAATACATCTATTTTTTAAAAAGAATTTATAATACATTGTTTCCCATGAATTTCCGTACTATCCTTGTTGTGGAAATAACAACAGCCTTTTGCATGGGTTTGTACAGGTCTTCATTCAAACCCAGTTGCTTAAGGCCCCCAATCAGACTCCTAGGGATGACTCCGGTGCTGGAAACAATTATCGGGATAATGTTGACTCTTTTCATATTCCACTGTTTCTCAACGGGTTCAACAAGATTTGCATATTTACTGATTTTTTTCAGTGTATTTGCTTTGAATGTTGCCAGTATTTGGGACAGAAACATCAATAAGCATGACATGTTTCTCACACTTGTTAATCACAACCAAATCCGGTCTGTTGTGAATCACTGTCTGGTCCGTGAAGATAGTTCTATCCCAATACAAGCGCCACTCTTCGTTCTCCAGTACACTCATAGGTTGGTACTTAAAGTACGGTACCTTATCTTCAGTCAGAAGACATTTTTGAGCCAACGCTTGATGTAAAATTTTGGCCACCGAATCATGTCGCTGTTTATATTCGGTGCCTACCAACTGTGTACAACCCGAGGTAACATGTTGAATTGATTCCACTGTTGGACAACCATAACGACATAACTCATTCTGCACATTGCTATCTCTAACAATTCGCTTCAAATAGTTACGCGTTGGAATAACTTGATCCTGAATAGCCAACATAAACCCTTCAGTTTCTGGAAAGATCTGTCCTGATATAAGCCAGTAGTTCGATGCTTTCAAATCGACATGTTCTTGGCTCATCTCATGTGGATGTCTTCCATGAAGAGCTTTGGCCATCCATAAATCTCTCTTTTGGCCGTCATTGCATGAGAAGTCCGCAACATCCGGTCCCGACAGCTCTATCGGAGTATAGACGACATCTGCTTCACAAATTGCTTTATGCAGTTTTGATGTATTTGCCGCAGAGTGGAAATACATTCTCATGCTCTTCACTTGCCGACAAAGTTGGTTTCCAATGTCTGTGAGTCCTCTTCCACCCATATTTCTCGGAAGTGTTATACGTTCGACTGCAGATTTTGGATGGTGCATGCGTGCTTTCGTCATTAAAACTCTCATTTTCCGTTGTAAGTTCTCAATGTCAGTTTTGCTCCACTTAATAATGCCAAATGAGTACTTTAAGACTGGGACAGCATAGGTGTTAATAGCTTTTATGATATTTCTTCCATTCAACTTTGTTTTCAGGAGCTTTCGGGTTCTTCGGAAGAATTCCTCTGCAAGTTTATCTTTCATTTTACATTGGTCAATGTGCCTTGCCTGTCTCACTCCGAGGTATCTGTACGTTTCCTCAGCAGACATCGCTTGTATCAATTGTTTATTTTCAAGTTCAAAGGCTCCCTCTTGGAGCTTTCCTTTTACAATATTCAATGTTCGACATTTTTCCAGGCCAAACTCCATTTTAATACTTTTTGAAAATGATTCCACAATACTCAATAGTTGTTCAAGTTGAGATTTTGTCGAAGCATTTATCTTCAAATCATCCATATATAAAAGGTGATTTATGCGATACATCATTCTTGCTCCCAATATAATTCCAAATCCACATTTAGTGGAATTCAAGAGATTAGATAGCGGATTCATACAGATGACAAACCAGAGGGGACTTAGTGAGTCTCCCTGAAAAATACCTCTTCGCACATTGATTGTATCAGTTTGGATGTTGTCAACAGGAGTACTTAAGATAATTTTTGTTCGCCATTTCGACATAACGTGTTCCAAGAAGGAGACAACTTTTGTATCAACCTCATAGATCTTAAGTATTTCTATCAGCCAGGTATGTGGTACAGAATCAAAGGCTTTTTTGTAATCAATATACGCCATGAACAAGTTGCGATGTTTTGCATATGCTTGACCACACACTACTGAATCTATGATTAATTGTTCTTTGCATCCCATGGAGCCTTTGCTACAGCCTTTCTGTTGAACTGCAATAATAGCGTTGTCTCTACAGTGGGCGTATATCCGTTGTGAAAGGCACGATGTAATGATTTTATACATCGTTGGCAAGCAAGAAATAGGGCAGTATTTTGTTGGATCTTCTTGTTTTTGTGGGTCTTTGGATATCAGATATGTAATTCCCTGGGTAAGAAATTCTGGCATCTTATCTGGTTGTTGTATGACATCATTGATCAATTCAGCCAGCCTTTGGTGAGTGCACCATAATCTTTTATACCAAAAATTATGAATTTTATCTGGTCCTGGAGCTTTCCAATTCAATAGGTTCTTGATTACTTCACTGACTTCTTCAGTTGTAAATTCTTGGTAATGCATCTTGGTAAGATGTTCACAGCGTTTCTTCTCTTCTCCAATCCAGCTCGCTCTCACATCACATTCTACTGGATCAGAAAGTTGCTTACTCCAAAAATCATTCACCTGCTCTCGTGTTGGATATAATCCTTTGTAATTGCCTTCTTCCTTTCTTCCCAGGTTTCTGTAAAAATTCTTTTCAGATTTTTCAAACAAAATGTTATCTTTCCTCCTACTTCTGCTGGTTCTATATCTGGACAATCGATTTGTTTATACAGATAGTCACTGTTTCAGCGTGTCAATGCACTGTTGTACTGTCGTATTAGGTTCATCTCTTCGAGTATGCGTTTTACTTCTATTCATTATACGATCTGCCAGCTTCACAAGTTTTGGTGATCGAATACCATTGGCAGAACTCATCATACGGGCAATATCACCTCTCAGTATTTCGATGCTCCTGACGAGACGCCTCTCCCAAGGTGGCATCATCCGGCCTCTCTGCTTTTTTCCTGACAGATTTTCACAGTTTATTCCCAGGGATTTTATTACTACAACTGCAGCACAATATATAACAAGGTGGAGATATTGCAAGTTGTGCGCCATTTCAATTTCCTCTGGTAGTACCTCGCAATTCGCAACGTGCCATTCGTCTTGATGTATTGATCTTAGGTAACACTGGTCTCATAGTTGGGTTGGTCCCTTCAAATTGGAACATAGCTTCTCTCATTCCCATCTTCAGCGATTCCACCAGTCTTTCGTCTTCAGCTGTAGTTATATTATCTGTTGTAGGGATATTTTTGTGGGACTCCGGGTGAATTTCTGATTCACTAGGTTGTAAGTTCTCAACCTCATCCAGTTCTAGCTCACGACCAACTTCCATTTTAATGGTCGGGAGTCGTGTCTCAGGAATCAGTTTATTACGTAAAATCACTCGATACTGATCAGACACTCTTTGTTCAGTTACGGAATATTCAGGGAAACTCTGTTGAAATTTTCTAAATAATTTCTGCCTGTATCCAGTCACATCTGTGTCAATTTTTGTGATCCGGTAATAGATGCGCATTATTTCTTCATTAACAGCCGTTGGCCATTTTCTGCGCTGTGTTGGCAGCCTTGCTTGGGTGGGCGCTGGTTGTAACACCTGCGCAGCAACCAATTCCTTGTACTACCTCTCCCATTATTCATTCCCCTACATCTGTAACCCCTCCATCCTCACCTCCTAACACTGCTGGGACACGAAACTTCCTTCGACCACGCACTCGAGGTAAAAATGAGATAAATAAATAGCAACTACAGCCAGCTGCAGCAGAAAAGCATCCGTGTAGGCAGTGCCGCTTTAACGCATGGGTGAACCCGGCGGCCGCCGGGGGCCTCGGTCTCTTAGGGGGCCTCAAAATATCCAACACACAAAACTCGAACACTCCATTCAAGAATTATATATTATATTTATTTATTGGTAAATATATCAAAGGCACGGAGAAATTCCACGAAGCGCATGTGACGCCTTTCGACGTGTGGGGTCTGGCAGTCCCACGCGTCGCGCGCGGTCGGAAAGACGAACGTGACCTATCGCCCTCCGGTGTATCTTGCGGTAACCTCGCCACCGGATGCAGAATCGTTCAACACAGAATGTCATCAGATCTCATCTTACACCTACGACACAGCGAGATATTGAGTTCTTAAAATGCAATGGGTCTTCTAGAAACATGTGCGCCTAACGAAGAGTTACACTAAAAATCCATTTTAATATTTTTTAATTCAAATTTTATTACTAATTCAATTAACAATATTTTCCCTAAAAAAATATATTTTCTAAATTTCTTGAAGTACCGATCTAATGTATTAACATAGTAGTTATTACTATAAAAACCTTTCAGATGTATGACATTATGCAAATATGCAATTTCAAACTCCTTTGTGATATCATTTTTACGATGACAACAGCAAAAGGATTTTCAAGAAGTTCAATATCCCTATTCATCGTCTTACAATTATTCAAATTATTCAATTGCTTTCGAGTTCTATTCGCCGTCTTGCGTGTTTACACACACTGTTCCATACGAAGGTCGGAAAGCGAAAGATAATTCCCGTGTCACGCGCTTCGGATCCGATAGCTGTGATGTTTCTCCTGCCGGTGAGTGACGATCATCTCCTCGTCGTCACAACGTACAGTTCAGTTCTGATGTCTCCGGCTCTGTGACGTCATGCCATTTCACTGTGTCAGTCGCAGAGCGAAGGAGAGGGGGTAGAGTGGGGATACAGAAAGGAAGCGACGGTAGGGAGTGGGGGAAGAGGTGGACACTACTATTGAGTTAAAGGCATTGACCTTACCTAATCATTGTCCACTGATGAACTATCGCTATTTTCAGTGTCTTCACACTCGATATCCGAGTCCATATTTATAACAATACTGTCTATAATATCTGGCACTGGACCGTCCCTCCCCCAGTATTCATTTTCAAGTTTCATGACAAGAGCGCAGTAACCCTTCCAGTCTTCAATAGTGCCTTTAATGATAGCCCAGTTTGTAAGCTCTAAGAACTTCTTTACTTTCCTTTATAAGTCTCTTAATTTTTGCCCATGCCATTTCAATGGGATTCAGAAGGTGGATAACAGAATGACCGCTACTGGCAAACAGCTCATCAATTTTGTATGTCTTGTTCTGAGGTTTTAGTTGCAGAACTAGTTGGTATAATTCAGGCTTCCTCAGGTTTTCATTAGCATGCATTCCTTTTGCATTCAACCATTGAATCATGTCGCGCTTTAATGCATATGCAGTTGGGGTTTTATTGGCTAACACAATGATTTGGAGCATTATCAAGAACAGTTACTGCCTTAGAAGGCAGTTATTGTAATAATGTTTCTCTCACCCAATTTTCAAAATTTTCTTGATTCATCTGACCATGGTAGTCGCCTGATGCAGAACCGACCTTCACTATAAATTGTCGAATTCGATTTCCGCTTCGCCAATTCGCATCTAACATTAGCGCACTCTGAATCAAAACTGAGCTGATGTTTGCGAAACCAATGCATTGACCAAGCACGCGCTGGCCCTTGCCTACAGCCCATGTGTGACTCACGGACGTCTGTCAAACAAATCCTACAGCCCATCACCTTATCGCGCTCCCTTCACCCCGCGGAGAAACTTAGACCCCTCTCACAGGGCCGGAGAACTCGGAACCGAACTGTAGCTGGCCGGCAAATTTCCGGGCTTGGGGAGCAACTGATAGAGTTGGGCAGGCCTGCAGCCACTTAATATCCTACAGTATTCATTTGTCTTTCAAAGTGTTCGTGTCAGTGAGAGTCTTATTTGCCTAATTTAACACTCTTCCCAGTTAGCGTATCAATTTCGATAATTTATAATGAAGCGTTTTGAAAGTGGTTGTGCTAAACGTAAGAAAGTTAAAGAACGAGAAGAAAATATTAAGAGAATTCCGAAACTAATTAATTATTTCAATTATACTGTCAACAAAAATGATAATACTGCTAATGTACCCATAAATCACATTCCTGACCCATCAACATCGAGTTCACAGAAAAACAATTTACAGAACCAAGCAGAAGTAACGAATAGTGTGCTAGAAAGTAAAGATTTTATGACGTACAATGAAGAAGATAGTCAGGAACAGGTGAAGATAATCAAGACAGAAGACCAGGATTGTGCTTCAGGCAACTATGTAAGTACCATTAATTCAGAAAATAGTCACTATACAACATCAGACCCCGGTCTTTGGCTACATACTGATGACATCTTACGTGATTATTGGGTAGAAAAAGGATCTTCTGCTTGTCAAAATAAAGAAAATAATTTTGATAAATCGGACCGCATATATAAAACTGGTGATAATATGGAAGAAAGACGACTTACTCAAGCAATGTTCTCGCGACAATTGCCAAACAAAGAAATTGTACAAAGGGAATGGCTCATATATTCACCTGCGAAGGGAAAAGTTTATTGTTTTGCGTGCAAATTATTTTCTCCCTCCAAATTTCCATTCAGCGGAGATGGTTTTAATGCACTGAAAGCTGTTCTGAAACATGCTCTGAAAGCTGCATCAGAACATGAAAATAGTCAAGAACATAGAAATTGCATGGTAGCTTATTGTAGTCGATCAAAAACACTCGGGCAAGTAGATACACAATTGATCGTCCAATATAACAATGAGCGACAATATTGGAGAGAGGTGTTGAGAAGAGTTACTGCAGTAATTAAATTCTTGGCATCGAGAGGACTCCCTTTAAAAGGTTCTGACCAAAGACTTGGTTCAGTAAAAAATGGAAATTATTTGGGTATTTTGGAACTTCTAAGTCAGTTTGATCCATTTTTACACGAACACATAAAGAAATATGGTAATGCAGGGAAAGGGATGCCATCATACTTATCAACCACCATTTGTGAAGAATTCTTGGAAATAATGGGTACTAAAGTTCTTTCAGTAATCATTTCGGAAATTCGAAAAGCAAAATACTATGTTATTTCTGTAGATTCCACTCCGGATGTGACTCACATTGATCAGCTTACTTTTATAGTAAGATATGTGATAGATGCTGTTCCAAAAGGGCGATTTTTGCAGTTTATTCCCATTCACAGTCATAATGCAGAACATCTTACAGAAGTTGTGACACACTTCTTAAAAAACAATAACATAGATATCCTGAATTGTAGGGGCCAGTCTTATGACTAGAGCCCGGAAGTTTGGCAAAATGCCTTTTTGTTATTATTACGATTTTAACACTTTTAACAATAGGAGTCACTTATATGTGCTTATGGAATCATTTTAGAAGATTTTCATTTTGCCTTTTTTTGCCTATTTTAGCTTCTGATGCCTATTTCAGGTATTTTTGCCTTTTTTTGCCATTTTCGTCATTTTTTGCTTTTTGCTTAATTTTTTTCTCTTTTTACCCTGGCACCGATTTCTATAGTATTGGAAGCCATGTGTTATATCGTTTTCTATCGGTCTGCAAGCCAGAACAATACGTGGTCATCGTCGTATTTTGTCTTTCTCTGCAAGCAGAGGCATGGTATCAAAAAGGAAGTGTTGAACTCGGGCTCTAGGGTCAGGAAGTGTTAAAAGCCGCTGTGAGAAAGCGAGACGATACCCGCTAGGAACCTCCGATTTCTATCACTGACACCCACAGGCTTCCTTTTGCCACGAGTGATTCCATCCCACACTACTAAAGCAGAGCGCCTTGGAGGTCCTATATGACATGTTTTTTTATTTTATTTATTTTTTTTTTATTTTACGTCAAAAAACAGTTAAAAACTGCGTATGACGTGCTATGGGGAAAAGTGAATTGTGTGCACATTTTCAAAATTCTGTGATCCCTACACTAAGTCATATACTACTTAAATTTTGAATTTTGAAAGGGAGAAAAAAAAAACAAAAAAACTCCCATGTAATAAAATCTATTTTCAAGGATAAACAAGCAATAAATTTTGAATTTTGAAAGGGAGAAAAAAACAAAAAAACTCCCATGTAAAAAAATCTATTTTCAAGGGTAAATAAGCAATAAATTTTGAATTTTGAAAGGGAGAAAAAAACAACAAAAAAAAACTCCCATGTAATAAAATCTATTTCCAAAGATAAATAAGCAATAAATTTTGGCTCTTATTACTTCCTGCCGCGACAACATGGAAACGATAATTTGAATAATTGTATTTCCCACTGAATTCTAGAAGACGTGCACAGAAAATGAAGTTACATTTATGTCCAGAAGCAAAACAAGGGGGCCATCTCAGCATTTGCTCAATGGATCAGGGAAACTGGACGAAAAACCTGATCGAGATGGGGTCATTGACCCGGAAGCTGTAGTACAATAGTTGTTACAGGTTGTTTATACTTATTTATACAGTCCAAATGGT
This sequence comes from Teleogryllus occipitalis, assembly GCA_011170035.1. Classification (NCBI taxonomy): domain Eukaryota; kingdom Metazoa; phylum Arthropoda; class Insecta; order Orthoptera; family Gryllidae; genus Teleogryllus; species Teleogryllus occipitalis. The sequence continues at coordinate 32,437 of BLKR01015828.1, read as the reverse complement.
AAATAATGCATTATGTATCATTGTTAAAATTAATGTTACTTTTCTTGTGATGCTCAGTATAGTCTCTAATTCTATAGAAACAGTTATGCAGCAGAAATGATTTCACTTAGGATTTAAACTTTTCTATTGAATTTAGTCGTTTAATGTCATCTGGCAAAGTGTTGTAAAATAATGTACATGTATTGTATGTGAATTTTTTGTAATGAGCTGTTGATACTGTCACCTGATGAATATGATTTCTACGTCAGGTGTTATAGTAATAGACTTCGGCATTTTCTGAAAATATATTCCCGCCCTTAAGCAAGTCATTTTTACAAAAACCACTGATTCGTAAATAAAAAGACACGGTAAAGGTAGAATTCCTAGATTAATGAAGATAGGCTTACAAGAATCACGTGGGTGGGATTTGGTTATTATTCGTATAATTCGTTTTTGTAATCTAAAAGTCTGGGAGCTATAAGATGTATTTCCCCAGAATATTATGCCATATCTCAGGCGGGAATGAACATTCGCGAAGTATACACAACGAGCAGTATGAAGGCTGACTGAATTAGCAAGAATTCTGAACGCGTAGCATAATGAACTTAATTTTGTGTTCAATTCATTTAAATGGACGTTCCATTTAAGGTTTGACTGAATTGAGAGACCTAAAAATTTGTTGCCTTAACATCAGTCAATGGTACACCGTTCATTTTCAATACTTCACAGAATTGTTTATTTGAAATGGAAAACTGCATTAAAACCGTTTTCTTTTCGTTTACTATTAATTTGTTATTTCGGAACCAATTTGAAACATCTGATATTGTACTATTTACGGTTTCTTTATTGCAAAGGATGTTCGTATCATCCGCAAAGAGAACCGTTCTTCCGTTTCGAATCGTCGAGGGCATATCGTTTACATGCGATACGGCCCGGCTCAATGGCGATTACACGAGTTCGAAGAACGAAAGTAATATCAGTGTTTTCACTGGTGCCATTTGAAGATTCAAAAGAGAATATTTCAGTTCGCTCTGTTACTTCGTAGGAATAATATTGTGTTAAAAAACATCGTAATAATGCCGAAATTGAACGTGCCGTTAAGTAGTAAGTTGCATCGCTATGTGCGTGAATTTGGCGAAGATGTATTTTCCACCGATAGTGCTATTCTGTTTTGCAAATTGTGCGAGAAAGCTGTCAACCATGAAAAGAAGTACTTCATTTCTCAGCATATGGCAACAACAAGACATAAATCTGCAATCGCGAAGAAGAGTGGAAAAAAGGAACAACAGTTAATTTCGGCGGTGGACGCAACATCCAGTAGACAGTCCCAGTTTTCTCTCGATCTGTGCAAGGCATTCATGGACGCTGGTATTCCTTTTTGGAAATTGAAAATTGAAATGATTGAAGGCGTTGTCATTGTCAACAATAGTATTTATTTCAAAAATAGCAGCTTTCGATGGCTTAACCATCATCATCAGTTTTCTGCTGTCTGGGAGCCACAAAACGACTACCAAATTGGAAAACCAGACGTTTAGACACTTTTTAGAAAAATATACGAAAGAAATGGTACCATCAGAATCTACGTTAAGGAAAACCTATCTGACCATCTGCTATGAAGAAACTTTAAATAGAATTCGTGAAGCAATTGGTGATAAAAACATTTGGATTTCCATTGATGAAACTACGGACGCTACAGGACGCTATCTAGGTAATGTCGTCATTGGAACTATGGAACCGACTTACTGTGAGTTCTCAACTTTTCTTCTTACATCTGAAGAATTGGAGAAAGCGAATGGTACAACAATTGCTCAATTATTTACAAATTCCTTACTACTTCTGTGACCTGAAGGCATTACGCCATGATAATGTTCTACTTTTCATCACTGACGCTGCCCCGTACATGAAGAAGGCAGCCAGAGCACTGAAAGTACTCTTCCCGAATATGCTTTATGTGACGTAATTAATCCATGGACTTCACAGGATTGCTGAAGAGATAAGATCTTTGCATCCTACGGTAGACAAGTTGATTTCGAATACTAAAAAAAGTGTTCTTAAAATCTCCTTCCCGTACCCGGATTTTCAGACAAGAAGAGCCAGGATTAGCTCTTCCTCTACAGCCGATATTGACTAGATGGGGAACCTGGATATCCGCTGCTGCCTATTACGCAAATCATCTAGACGTATTTAAGGTTCCGTATTTAAATCCGCGACGTATTTAAGGTTCTACCAGAAAATGAAGCTGCATCAGTACGTGAAGTAAAGAAGCTTTTGAGGAATGCAAAACTAAACAGTGAACTTGCGTTTATCCTCGCACATTATGGAAAGTTGCCTCAAATAATTGCAAATCTGGAAAAAAGGGGCGAAAACCTTGTGTCAGCCATGAAAGTCTTTCAAGAAACATTAGAGGGTTTTTAATGCAGGTGCCTGGAGAAAAAGGTTTAGCTGTAGCACAAAAGTGCAAAAGTGTCGTTAGCGCGAATGAGGATTTGGAAAAACTGAAAACAATTTGTAGTGTTCTGAGCGGTGTACTTGGAGTTGATATTGATATGACTCCAAATTCAATAGCCTGCTTTATTAATGCTCCCATTTCTTCGGTTGAAGTTGAAAGGTCATTTTCGGCTGTGAAGAATATTCTTTCGGACAGACGGTTAAGTTTAAATGTAGAAAATCTGAAGAAATATTTAATAGTAATGTGTAACCAAGAAAACAAAGATCAAGTTTCCATGTAAATGTTTATGTATGATTCAGTATTAATATAAAAACTTATTCATTTGAATCATAACAAAATTGTTTTCACTTCATTTCCTTTTCTATTATCATTTGTTAGATTTTACATGATTTTCTGTACCCTGCCATTGCTAGAATAAACGCCTTTTTTAGTGCCTATTTTCGTAAAAATAAATGCCTTTTTGCCTGCCTATTTCAGCCGAAATAAACGCCTGAACTTCCGGGCTCTACTTATGACAATGCAGCAAACATGTCAGGGCGATGTTCAGGCTTACAAGCGAAGATAAAAGAACTAAATAAGTATGCTGTGTATGTGCCACGTGCTGAACACTCACTCAAGTTAGTAGGGGTACATGCTGTCAAGTGTGTTTTAACTGTGACAATTTATTTTGATTTGGTACAAAATCTTTACACCTTCTTTTCATTGTCAACAGACCGCTTCGTTCATATTTAGGTCCTCGACGTAAAGTGGTGAAACAACTTTCAGACACTAGATGGTCTGCGCAGGCAGATGCAGTAAATGCGTTGTGTGAAGGATATAATGAAATTAGATTATGTCTTCAGTCTATAAGAAATGATGTGACAAATCAGTCGTCAGAGACACGTCTTAAGGCTCAAGGATTAGAGAAAAACTTGATAAACTTGAAACAGTTTTTTTTAACAAGATTATGGAATGAAATCCTCAGTAGATTTAACGCAGCGAGTGAACTACTGCAAAGTGAAAAAGTTAATTTGTCGGCAGCAGTTAAGATGCTGAAGTCATTAAACAGTATTTATTAGGGAGAAGAGAGATGATTTTGACGATTATGAGTCCAAATCAAAAGCGAAATCAGTTGTGAAAGAATATCATGATACACAAAGGTGACAAATAACACGTAACTCCATTCTTGCATTTGCAGATAGTGGATGTAGTAATGAGAAACTTCTGGGAAGAGAAAAGTTCAGAGTAAAGACATTCCTACCAATAATAGACACTCTGGTTTCTAGTCTAGAACTCCGAATTAAACATATGTAGACATTGTTGATAGGTTTGGTTTTTTGGAATGTCTGCATGAGTTAGAGAATTCAGAAATTTCAAAATATTGCGAAAACCTTGCAAATTTTTATAGTGAAGACTTGATAACTTCAGAGCTAATATCTGAATGTCACCATTTTGCTGCATATCTTAAAACAAATATAAAATATTTCCAAGTATATGCTGGAGATAATGAAAAAAAAATCAATATTCAAAACCTGTACAGTTACATGAATAATGAGAATATATTATCAGCATTCCCCAATATGGAAATTGCTGTGAGAATTTTCCTCACTTTATTTGTAACCAATGCATCTGGAGAACGTTCATTTTCTAAGTTGAAAATAATAAAAGACGAGTTACGAAATAGCATGGCACAACCACGATTAAATAATTTAAGTTCGATGAGTATTGAACATGACATTTTGGTAGAAATTGATTTTGAAGACACAATTCACGATTTTGCCACCTCGAAGCGCAGAAAAGTTATTCTCTAAAGAAGACTAATAATAATTAATAAAGGAAGAGTGGAGTGTTAACTGTGAAGACATCACACAGGTGAGTTTATTATTATTATTATTATTATTATTATTATTATTATTATTATTATTATTATTATTATTATTATTACTATTATTTTTCATCTTTCAACTATTAATAGTTGAATTGTTGGGAAGGGATTCTGAAACTCAAGAAATCATATCATATGCGTTTCGAACATTTATGACCACGCTCCTACATCCTCCTCGGCGCAGACCGTCTGCTCTGCCGCAACCGTCTGCGCCACGGGGGGGCGGTTTTCTTTGTTGCGCGAATTGCCCCTCTCGGGACCACGCGAACGTGCAACCCACCGGGACTGTCATATTTATTGACGGTAGGTGAACGTGACTTTTAAGGGGGGGGTTCATGGTGAATCCGTTTTACACCCAGGGTTATTAGTCCTGGTGGATGGAGTAAAATGAAAATGATGATGAAGGATGAAATGGACAATCACAAACATAGAGACATAAACAAACACAACTATGCCCGAGGCGGAACTCGAACTCGCGATACTCCTTGGCTCCAAAACCGCCACACACTACTGCCTTAGTTGATCTTGGCTACCGGGATCGGCATTATTATTATTATTATTATTATTATTATTATTATTATTATTATTATTATTATTATTATTATTATTATTATTATTATTATTATTATTATTATTATTAATATT
>BLKR01015828.1:0-22500 GCA_011170035.1 Teleogryllus occipitalis | reverse complement strand
GTACAAGAAACAAAACATTCTCATAAGTACTTTCTATTAAATTATTTGTCAAATTTTACACACAGTTGCCTTCATATCCTAGTAGTACAGTTTTTAACCTTGAAATAAATGTTAGATCATTGTAAATTAAACCAGGTAACCCAAAACACACTGATTAGGGCCACAACAGAAACCTAAGTTGTTATCTGTTTACTACTTTAAATAAAATAAATAAGAAATAAATGTTTTCAGATCTCCCTTAAATATTGTGATGTAATATGCATAAACTGTATACTAATTTTTCACTTGAAAATATAAAAGTAGATCCAATTTTCAAAGTAATTCATATTCTTTTTTAATGTATTAATTAAATTTGTTAATTATTGGTACATTTTCAGTAATTTTTGTCTAATGATTATCCAAAATGTTACCAGTTATTGAAAAACTTAAATGGGCAACATACTAAACATGAGAAATTTACATTTTTGACAAATATATTGTACATTATTTACATTAATTCTTTTTATTCAAATTACATAAAATTATCTGAAATTGTCAATTATTTATTGCTGGTTTCCCTACTGTGCTTAAAAAATCTCATTAATTTGTCAATTCTGTTTTCTCTATCTAGAAACAAAATTGTTCTAATTTAGTTTAATTTGTTTTCTTGTGAATAATTCAACACTAAAGTAAAAGACCTTGGAGTTGAAGTGGAAATGGGCCTGTATGTTAATGTTAATAAATATTATACTAAATATATTAACGTTACATACAATGATTTTTATAAACTTACTGGCACTTCTGTCCAACACATACATAGATAGTAATTAATAAGTGGCCTACAAAATTAATAATGATTGATGTTATTGTACATGAGATACGGGTAGTGCCTGATTTATAAAATGTTAGGTACCGAAACGTGCTGCAAATTAACTATTAATTTTATAGAAATAGTTACGTATTTATAATAAAACTTAATATATTCCTGATGTACTGGAATGCTGTTCCATCATGTTCCTCCAGTAATCAAACCCTGAATAAGGGTAATATGAAGTGTTATTACAATTCTGGTAAATGTTTAAAAAACACTCTACAGTTAAACATGAGAAAAATTGTATTTCTTACCCATTAAATATTACAATCTTGGGAACAGAAAGCTGTATGCCACATTTTGGCAAACATTGAGATATTACCATCTACATGACACTTCCTGTTTGTCTGCAAGTAGTAGGCTCTGGTATATTTTAACATGTAACATGGCAACATGGCTGACTAACACAGTGTAAGTTTGTTACAGATTCCTTGATATTTATAGTTGTGGTACAGGCTAGACACATTTTGTCTTACATCTCATTTTCAGTCTGAAGTGGCAAAAGACTTATTTTCTCTTGAGTTCTTATTATCGCATTATAATATACCTACTTAAAAAAATAAGACGTAGCATGGAGTTTCAGAGAACTATTTGAACAAGATTTAACTTATGGTTAGAATAGTTAAAAGTAATCACAATATGCAGATTACAACCAAATATTCTAATTTATTGTTCTCTTCTACTGAAAAAGACAATTAAAGAGTGGAATCAGAGATGAGGTTAAAAGGTTTGAAGAAAAATTTCTCCAAGAATTATACTTTCATTTTACAAATTCAAAGAGCTTGCCAATCAGTAACATTCCTACAAATTGTTGAAATGTTTTGGAGAATTTCTTCTCATTCATTAGAACTTTATCTGGAATGTATGATCATCTTAGTGCTTTTGATTTTAAACAGAGAAAACATTCATCAGTTTTACTTCCTTGTAAACTGAATTTTGAACATCATGCAAATGTTCCTAATTTAGCACAATTACTTCTTGACAAAGAGAACCACCTGACATAGATGAAGCATCTATGGATTTCCAGATTGAACAAAATAATGAAGATGACCAAAGTTTCGACAGATTTTGTGTCACAGAAACTGAAAGACTCAATGGCAGACAATGCTGATTTTATTATTGCAGACCTGCCTTAATTCATTATTCAAAATTAATTAAGTTCCAAATCATGAATATAAAATGGCAAAAATATAACACTGTAAGCAAAATAAAAATGAGAAAAGCCAAAAACATGAAATAACAGAAGAGATACAAGAAGGTACACAATTCAAACACAAACCAAAGCAACAGAACAAATAAGAGAATTTTTTTAGCTCATATATTCAGTTAATGATGAGATGTCAAACTAAGCAATTTCATTCACACTTGCATTAATGATAGTTTAGCAGACTTTCAGATTAAGATTTTACCAGTGCTCATAAGTATTTGAATTAATATGTCAATGCCACAAAACAGAATTGTTGGGAATAAATGTAAACTAAATTTATTTTTACAATTGTTTTGGTAGAGATATATTAAAGTTACAATTTTTGAAATTACCACTGAATGTAATGTCATTTGAAGCCATGACATTTACTTTTGTTTGTATTACAAAAAATTAATTCTGAAATTTTTGTCCATTTTCCTCTCTTGTCTCTTTTGTCCCTCTTATCCATTTGTACCCACTGTCTCATTACGTTCCTTTGCCTCCATTTTCTATTTTGTCCCCAATGTCCCATTTAGTCCTTGTCCCATTTGCCCCTTTGTCCCATTTAGTCCTTGTCCCATTTGCCCCTTTGTCCCATTTTGTCCCTTTGCCCCCATTTTGTCCCTTTGTTCTATTTGTCCCTTTGTCGCATTTTGTTCATTTGTTCCATTTCGACAATTTGCCTTTTTGCTCCGCATTGTCCAATTTGCTCCCTTGTTCCAGTGTCCCCATTGTCCCGTTGTGCACAATATCCCATATGATCACATTGTCCCGTTTGCCCATTTGTCCCAGTTGTCCAATTTTGTTCCCTTGTCCCTAAATGACTCATTTGTCCTTTTGCCCTCTTTTACAATTTTGTCCCTTTGTTCCCATTTTGTCCTCATTTGTTGTCTTTGTCTCTTTCTTTCCTTTGCCCCATTCGTCTCCAGTGTCTCGTTTGTCCCCGTCCTATTTTATCCATTTCTTCTTATTCTTCCATTTTGTTCTCCTTTACCCACGTTTTCCCCCTTTCCCAGCTTTTCTCCCACAATCCCCATTTTGTTCCTCTTTCTCCTTTTGGTCCTCCGATTGTGTTCGATCCTTTTTGGTCCCTGCGATTGTTGGGTGTGTCAGGCTGGCATAATCACTATAGCACAATCACATCAAACCAAATGGAATATTTAGTACTCATTTATTACTAATTAATTACAAAAAAATTAAATGTATTACTGTGGCCGTTTATGAAATAAATATTGTTTAAAATGTCATAGATATGCAACCACGCAAGACTTTAGAGTATTAAATTAGAGTACGAACCGGCACAAACAACTAAAGCATATTAGAAAATTAAATACGCATTCATTACTAATTTATAACACCAAAAAGAAATTTATCACTATTGCCGTTTAATACATAAATATTGTTGAAAACGGGAGTTATGCAACCACGCACGACATTCAAGTATTAAATTAGTTAGTACGAACTGGCACAAACAACTAAAACCTATTAAAGAATTAAATACTCATTCATTACTAATTTATTGCCCCCAAAGGGAAACTTATTACTCTTGTTTATTAAATAAATATTGTTACAAACTGAATCATAGTTATCCAACCATTCCAAAAGTGTCATGACAAATGTGATGTCCGTAGTATTTAATATAAAACTCGAATATCGTGCGTGATTGTATAACTATACCGCTTTCAATAATATTTATTTAAGAAATATCAGCAATAATACATTTCTGTTTAAAGTAATAAATTAATATTGAATGTGCATTTAATTATATACTTGATTCTATTTAATTATGCTCGTTGGTTCTCTCTATTACATTGGTATGTCTGGTATTGTTGGATAACTATGATTCAGTTATGAATAATATTTATTGAATATACGGCAACAGTAATAAATTCCTCTTTGAGGTAATAAATTAGTATTGAATGTGTATTTAATTATGTACTTGATTTTATTTGATTGTTCTCATTGGTTCTCTCTGTTATAGTAGTTGAATGTCTGACAACGTTGGATAACTATGAATTCAGTTTTTAACAATATTTAATAAACGGCAACATTAATAAATTTCGGAGGTGTGTGTTACAATAGTGAAGAATATATATTTAATTATTTAATAGGTTTTAGTTCGTGCCCGTTTGTACTCTCTAATTTAATACTGGAATATCGTGCGTGTTTTCATAACTGTCGTTTTTATAAATATTTATTTCATAAAAGGCAACATTAATAAATTTCACTTTGGGTTATAAATTAGTAATAAATGAGTACTAAATATTTGTATAAGTTTGAATCGATCGTGTCCATTTTTTTAAATTTGGTTGTACCAACTTGACAATCACGCCAACACAATTACATTTATTTCATATACGGCAGGAGTAATAAATTTAATTTTGGGATAATAAATTAGTAATAAATAAGTACTAAATATTTCATTTCGTTTGATGTGATTGTGCTATTGTGGTTGTGCCAGCTTGACACACCCGCGATTGTTATTTGAAAACGATATACCTCTACCAACAACATGCTACAGAACATCGAGAGGAATGACAATTCTTAACTCATGAAAGTGTTAAATGTTTATTTTGAATGAGCGATAAACTAGCAATAATACATAATTGAATGTAACACGCTCTCTATTAAGCTTTAAGGACTCGGCTGGAAGGTTAACTACCATGCTCCACTCTCGCTCCGCCTCGCAGTTAACATTCCGGTCCCATCCTTAAAGACTAATTTAGATGACTTTTTACATAAATAGTGACTATTAAAATAATATTATAGTAAACCCTCAGTAACACGAATTTCAAGGGACAGAAGAAATCGGAGTTCGTGTAATTAAACTTCGAGTTATCCTAGTATTATTATCCGTATTACCGTAATCCCTTTCAGGGACCGAAGTTTTGTTCGTGATACGGTGAAATTCGTGATAAGCGAGTTCGTGCTAACGAGGGTTTACTGTATTACTTTTGTTATTGTATTGTTTTATTTTCATATAGAAAGTCTATCATCGTTATTTCGTTTTTGTTATTAATATTAATATCTATGAACAATTATTACATTATAATATGAATTATAACTTTTTCTAATAAAATTTTAATTAATTGCCGTGCGTTCCGGAACCTAAAATTTTGGAAATCAAGCACTGATAATACCTAATAATTAGGGAACGGATTTCCATGTAATTACATGTTTTACAGGAACTAGATACCTGCATTCCATAATATTTTTTGAGTTTACAAGGCATTCTGAATGAATTAGAACTATTCTTATTTTACATATTTTTGTATAATTACATATTTTTACATATTTTGTATAATTACATTTTTACATATTTTATCTATTAGTATATATTTCGTTACATTTTAATTCATTTATATGTCGAAACGGAACATTTCAGATACACGTTTGCAATATACGTTACATATTTCTTACAAATCAAATTAAATGATGTTGCGTTTCTATGACCACCATATTTTCAACATAAATTGTGAAAACATACCCCTTCCCCGCTTATTGCGTATTCGGAGTCAAACGTGAGCGGATTTTTGTGAACAAAAGTAATTTTAACCGCATACTTTGCTCGTTTCAAAAGGAAATTCCTTAATTGATCGAAAACTAATAAATATATTTTATTGAATATTGTCATTCCGCGATGTTCGAGTTTTTTTTGGGGGGGGAGTGGGTATATTCTTCTTAACCCCGTACCCCGGAATCCTTCACTGGCATTCTTATGTGTGGTGAAGTCTTGTGTACAATTACTTCTGTAGGGGTAGAACCTACTTTTAGCCACTCCGAATACTTGTTAAGAACTGATCAGCGATGCTCAGAAAATGCTTATAGAGAACAATTATAAACACAATAATGAAGATTTATTTTACATATTTTATATTTTTTCTTACATGTTTTGGAAGAAATAAGTACATATGTATGTACATGTTTTGCATTTTTTATTACAATAAATTCCGTTCCGTACTAATAATATTCGCGGACGTATTGTTGGCATCCATCGCGGCTTTGTCTCGCGGTTCTGACCAAGTTTTCAATGAGTCGGTAGTCTTAAACGAAGGGCTTTGAGGTAAGTGACTCGCAACGTGAAATTGAATAAAAATCGCTGTCGAGATTTTGTTCCACGATCGGTTCTATGCTCGGCGAGTACGAATATCCATTTTGCAAGAGATGGAAATGAAAAAAAATCGCATTGATAGAAGTCTCTATTCCACATGCAACCACAGAGACAGAATGTCAAAAAATATTTTGCCACCAAAAACTTCGTGAGTCATTTCAACGCTACCTGTATCTGAAGAAGATGCTTGATGTCCCACGAGCGCTCCTGTTCCACTCCCAAATTGGAGAGGTCCGTCGCTGCCATTTGGGGTGACAAAAGCGATCAGCTGGTGTTGTGAAGTATTAGGCCAGTAGAATTAAAATCCAAATCGAAAATAATTGCTACAAATGATTTTATTGTTTTTTGTTTTGCTTTAGAGGCTTCATTTATGGTCAGAAATCACTATCCTAGGTTTTTGCCCTCGGCGGAGTTGTGCTTAAGTGGTGGGGGTAAAAAAGAGGCATTTTGGAGGTTTTACTGTTATATCTCTACAGAACTCACAATATCGAAAACATGGTTGTAATAAAAGTTGTAGCGCATTTATTTGTGCATGGAATGTGACCAGACGCATATTCTATTGAGCACCCATTCCTAAACTAGTGCTCATCGAAGTTGGACAAATTTTACATGTAATGAAAAATTTTCCTTTTGACTTCTGCTTTTTATTAATACCATCTAAACTAACTCGTCTATCAATAAAATGGCCCCGACGAAAGTTATAGAGGAATAAATTCTGCTTTTAATGAGACCAAAAGTGATTTTTTGGACAACCCGTTTCCGTACGGCTCCACTTTCAAATTGGACCATTTCTCAACATCAATGAAGACTGTTTAAACTGCAGTTTTTCAATCAGTGCTATTTACACTATATTAAACATAGTAGTATAGCACTCCATTGTACTAGTCTTCAACTTAGTAAATTCTCGTATAGTAAACACTAAAATATTAAAATTGTAGAATACAGGACAAGATAATAAAAAAAATTCTTTAGAACATCTTGAAGAGGTAAATTCTCTTATACATGTAGACAAATGGGCCAGGTTTTTATGCATAAATAACGTCATTTAACTTGACTTGCAGTGAGTTATTATCTTACAAGCATCCTGTAGGCCTCATTGTCGTAATAATATATTTATTTATAAATAATACAAATTTATTTATTGATAAATAAATTCGGTTATAATGATGAATTCATGTTCCGTATGTATTTGTACTAATAGAGGTGGTAAAAAATGTAATTGGGAAGAAAATTACGTTTCATTGGCATGTTCATGTGACTGCTAAATGCTTGTAATCATCATGAACGATTTGTTTTATTATATGTCTTTCCCCTAAACATTCAGGTTTCCTATTTCAAATAGAGAATTGTGTCTAAAGTAAAAGGTGTTTGAAGAGAGAATTTTCACTTCTCTTCCTTTGGTCGTGTTTGTTCTACACAATACAACTTTACACCATTGAACAAATCATGCTCTTCTTCTTTGATATATTTTGCAATAAAAGAAATGTTTATGTATTTTTGTAAAATTAATCTGTCCTCTTCCATATAATTGAAATAGTACAAAATAAGAAATAAAAAGAATATTACAAAATTGCCAACGAACGAATAAACAAACATTGGTTGATTAAATACATTTCAGAAATAATTTACAATTGAGTACTTGATAATAGGACTAGTAAATATATGCAGGTGATGACAAAACGGCAATGATTTTGGAATATTTTAAAAGTTTTTTATAATAAAAACTGGTAGTTGAGGGAGAAGTGCTCTTTCAGTAGAACCATCAGAGTTTTTACGATAGAGAAGATTTCACAAGAAATCTGTAAAAGTGGCACAAAGAAGTTATGAAAACTATCAATTAGTTTACGAAGTGATTAGCGTAAACCAAGATCGTAAGGTAATGAAAGGTAAAATTAAAAGCTATGTAAGAGATTATGGGTCACAAGAGGAAACAGGAAAGAAATTTACACTTGGAATACATTTTATTACTTAAATACCGTGCCCTTTAAACCTTCATTTCGGAAAAAATATTTTCAACAAAAGGCTTCTAAAGTCTAAATAAATCAAAAACGCAAATTTGAAGTATGCATCTCGTATTTTATTCGAAGTGAAGAGCGGTATTTGAATTCCCGCGCGTCCTTGGCATCAAAATGGCGGATTTCTCGGGGTTCAATTTAGCAGATTTCGCCGCTGGCCGCTACGGAGTGGTGAGGCCATGACCTACACCTACACCATTTATACGTAATGAGTTGATGCGTTGGTCATGTATGTCATGTACGTAAACAACGTTATTGGGCCGAGAAATGCCGATATAAGTTATTTAATTCATCGCGTAATGTCGCTAAAATGCGTGATGAGCCGATGAGCTGCCGAGGTTTTTCTTACATATACCTCCTATGCCTTCATCACCGTTGTTGAGTCTCCTTATTGTTCATGGTTACGATTAGAAACGGATTAGAAATAAGCGTTCTGGATGTATCTATAATGCTTTGTGTTCTAACCTCCTTGCTGAGCACTGTGTTCTATACTCTGTGCTTTAGCATCACGTGTTACCTCGCAGCGTTCTGAACAATTAGAATTGCAATCTCCTTGGTAGAACAAATGCAAATCAGGGACAGTCCTGAGAACTCGTTCCAAAAGAACGTGATTGCTGTGAACGGTCCATCGTTGCCACAGTTTCCAAACACGGGACACGGGAGGATCAAGGAAGATGGTGGCTTGCTGAAGGTGACGTGCGCTGCAATAGTAAAAGTGATTATACGTTCTTGTTATGAAAGTGTGTGACGTACATGCATTGGATTGTTTTATAATTATGGGTCACATTTGTCTTGTTACGTAACAGTTACATTTAATAAAGCGCGAATTCCATCATATGTGATATATGTATATATATAAGTGTACGCTTCTCTGACGACACAGTAAGTATCAGTGCTTGCTTTACGTGTACCGTAATAGTTAAAATTATGCTTGCATGGCTTTCATTTGCACCCTTCCCTCCCACGTACATTGGTATTTTATGGGAGTTTTCTCCGTGAGTTTTGATTTTAAACTGAGATTTGGGTGATGGACACTTTTGGTAACGCTCATTATATAAATAACTCAACAAAGAGGGACTCCTACTACGTATATACTGCTCAAGTCAGCTCTTGCAAATCGAATTCGGCAAGCAATTGATGGTATTGAGTTTAATGTGGTAGAAAATGCACAACTGCTGAGGAGTGGAGACCGTGAAAAAGTACGTGTGAATAAACGCGTACGTTTCACGGAACGTTTTCGTGATTCGATCTGATTTCTTACCGTTCCGATACTCATGCAAAAATGATGCCGATCATTTAACAAACATTACACTTGCCCTAATTTCCCAGCTATAATTGCCCTTATTCCAATGGGCCGTACTTTGGTTCATCTGTGAATCGCCTCTTCTAGTTAATAATTCAAAACTAAGAACATCATAAATTGTTTGAAATAGTTTCTTGGTCCTTAATTTTACTACATTAATTGTAAATTCGCATATTATATGAGCACATCAGTTTCAGTGAGGACTTCCACTTATTCAAAATAGGTAAGAGTATTGATGAAATGTTAAGTTGATGACCGCAAATAGTGTGCAAGATTGCAAATTGTATTATATATATAGTACCTGTTCAGCACCATGATTTCAATTGTGGAGTTAGTATTAAATTTTGCATGGAGTGACAAAATTGACAGCATGAAATTTACATGTTTTTTTTCTTGTGCAGGAGGTAATGGTGTATAATACTTTGATATTACAATTACCACTAGTTCGTGTGACCTGGTAATGTATGAAGTGTTGAGTGTTTCACTAACAGATTGTTACTTTTAATTCCAGTGATATTATTGTATTAATCCTTGTGAAAACATTGTGTGCTGATTATTTTTAATAAAGTGTTTAATTAATTATATTGTGTGCTGTTATTTTTGTTCTTCTCTAAATAATTATGGCACTCGCTATAACAGAAGTTGTGATTATTAAGAAGACACATCCTTTTTCCCTTTCATTAATCCTATCAAAATATTCTCTGAATCTATTAACCCTGACTGAATAGAAAACCATTGAATGTATGGAACTTTAAAAAATGCTTTTAAGTATACTCTTGCATATTCATTCATCAGCATACTTCCTCTAATTTGGAGATTTTGAAAGTGTGATGTATTAAAAGAATGAATCTGGTATTGTTTTTGGCATGAACATCGGTGTTAATTCTTGGAAGTGTGCACAGACTGGGTGGTGTGTTCATACTTTATCAAAGTTTGTGATCAGTACACAAGAAACGGTATCAATTTTGAGTAGTTCCTTGTGTCTCAAATTACAGATTTGAACCTCTAGAGGTTATTTTATTTTTTGACACAAATCAAATTTCAATTTGATTTATCTTTTTATGGTGTGCAATTATCAACCTGTGCTGCACTGCCATATATATCATTTACTTATGGTAAAATAGTAGGTAGTATTTCTCATGTAATGTTGCAGTATGAAAAATCTGAAAGTAAGCTAATCTTTTTTTATTAATTTAAGAATTTTGGAGTCATTACTACTATGCTTCAGTGAAAGAATGTAAAACATAAAGTATCACAAAAATAAATATTTTGTGGGAGATGTGTAATTGGTGACCATGAGACCTTGCTTACTAAGAGCTTCTGCGCATTGAACTGATCCTTACTTTATGTTGACAATGTGTTTCTTCACTTGAACTCAATAGTTCCAGCTGCATGAGTACTATCTATTCAGTTTTGCACTAGTAACATTTGTCAAGGGCTATGTGTCAATTAGCATTGCTATTTCTGCTTTGACATAAAATTAATACAATGTGGTCCTGTTTGTACCAAGTAGAATATGTAACATGGACTGCTTGTTTTAAACTTTCACTTTCTAATTCCACATATTGACTTCCTTGTGACTGAAGGGTGTCAAATAACATTAATAAAAGCATTGGCACTTTGAGTTGTATGTAGTAGTGGGCACATCCTTCTTTTCTTAAAGTTTAACTAAAGGTATTCACGATCCTTGTAAAATGGGCATGATAGTTTGCCCTAAATTTAATTTTGTCATGCGTAATGTACTAGTAGTATGAGATTGGATAGTTTTAATTATTTTAGTATTCTATAATTCCCCAATCATATCAAAACTGAATAGGCAATGAAGGCCATGAATATTTTCATAAAGAATCGTTATTGCAAAATTTTTTTCAAATGGGCAAGAACGCTCTATAGGAAAGATTTTCAGGTAGTTATGTTTTGTGAAACTTATCTGTAGTTATAGTGTTTTGGATTTCTTCTATTTTCCATACAAGTCAATGAAATATTTAGTTAAAGTACATTCATTTTGTAGTATTTTCTGTCTTTGAATCTGTTTCGAGTAGTTTGCCAAATAATGGAAATGGACATGTCAGTTCTCTATAACAGTAAAAAGGAGAATTTTTTATAATTTGTCTTTCTCACTTTTAATTAGTAGTATAATCTGCATTTCTGACATTGAATTGATGAGTGTAATTATGTAAGTATTTAGAAATGGTACATAAGGTTGTGATTTTCTGAAGGTAGTGAAATATATTTGCGTTCTTAACCAATTCCATCTGCTTAAGCAGATATTGTTGATTATACTGTTATTTCAAGGTAAGTATATAAAACTTGTATTAATATAGTCTTTTTGTAGTTTGTAACACAGATAATTTATTGAAATAGGTCATTTGATAATGTTCATCTTAAATTCAAAAACCAGGCTTGACCGTCTTATGAGGGCTACCTGATCATTAAAAAAAAACAACTGAGTACTTGTTGCTTCTCAGGAAAGAATACCTTTATCTGGATTTCATAATTGTTGTACAGTTTGAATTGTTTTCATTCTTTTCTCTAGGTTCTGATGAGGGCTGCCAAACACCAATTTTATGTCTTTCATGTTAGGAAATTTTGGGAATTCTAAGAAAATTTTGAACTATAAAAGGTTCTTAAAATTTTATTTTACATTAATCAGATTCTTGTCATAATCCTACATTCAGAAAATATTCAAACCATGTAATGTACCAAGTAACATTTTTCCTTTTACACAAGTTAGTGCAAGAGGTGTTGACTTAGTGAGATATGAAGTCATCTTCAAACCCAAAAAATCAATGGTAAATTTTAGAATTGTCAACAACAAACAACCAGAGTTCGCATACAGTTGAGTATTTATTTGAAAATAATATAATAAATTCCAAGAAATATATTTTGTCAAAGTTACAATGCTCCAAAGAAATAATGAATAAACTTACAAGAGTGAATACATTCCAAGAGAAATTGTATGCAACTGAATACCCTAAATGTGGAGGTCTAGAGGTAGAACATTTTTCTTGGATCTGCTATTTCACATCCCAGAAGTTGATTAGAAATAGAAAAATTTTAATTTTGACTTATTTACAGTACTAAGCGAGGGAGTGGATAGTTTATGTACTTCATTGTAGTTAAGAAAATATAATGTTGATAATAGTATTTTGTCTTAAATCTCAATTATCTTTTCAATACACACAATTTTTTTGGCTTTGTGTGGTAAACAGTAGGGCAATGTAGTACAACTTTTTGGGGGGTATTGATAAACATTGTTTTGATTTTTGGAGAATTCACACTAATTGTTAAAAAATCCGTTATTTTATGATGTTGAGTCTTCAGACTTACTGTGTTCAATAGTATCTTAGTAAGGTAAGTGTTGAGTGAATTTTATGTCCAAGAGTTTATCAACCTTACATTTCAATTAATCTTCTACAAGCCATTAAACTATAAAAACTAGAAACAAAATGTTGGATCATATTGTAATTGATCCAACATTTTGTGGATGTTATAGATATTTCTTGTAGAGTCCGAGATAAAATTTCAACAACCTGTCTCTCCTCAATATCACATGGTTTCATGAAGTACTGAAAACAATATGTGAGAAGTTTAAATGTAGACATTAAATGTTTGAGGTAATTTAAAACCTATACTTTTACTGTCAGTGGTGTCATTCGTGTACAGTGCACCCCAATTTGTTTTGTGGTATTTACATTAACATGTCGACTCCGGTTTTGGTAAACTTGATCACTGCTCCCGTTTCACTTACAATACAATTAACCATAAGGTGATTCGGTTATAGTGAGCCTGAACCTCGGCAATAGAAAATACAACGTCCTGGAAAAGAATAAATCGCCTCAGTGCCACAAATTCCAGCACTACGCTGCTTGAAAAAATATCGTCGGCCTTCATAATAATTATGAAGATTCAATTATTGAAGACGATCCCCGAGGTGAAGGTAGCGGATCCGGAATGGGCACCTTACTAATGACCTTATGCCACTCCGTTTCACTGTGGAAACAGGTCGTGTCCTCCGTGGGCTACAACTGGTGGCGGCGACGCGCGATTGCCTGCTTCAATTTCAATCTTGGTGGGTTTTTTTATGGACAAATAAAGATATTTAAATATTCATACTGACAATGTATTTTGCTGAATCTCTGGGTCAATAAAATCGTTATGGAAAAATTTATTTAATTTTGACATCGGATATAGTGAATCAAATGTTAGTCCCCAGAAGTTCACTATAACCGGAGTCAACTATATTTCTAAAATTTAAAATGTTTTTTATGTCGAAATTATGTGGAGCATTTCATTGGTCACTCATTTAAAAAAATAGCAATTAAAGACTAATAACTAAAAAGGTTTGCCTTAAAACTATTGGACAGTTGAATATTATATAAAAAATTACATACAAAATACAGATTCGTCTCTACGTCCATTAACCCAGTGGGCACACTAGACCAATCTTTTTGTGTGATTAGTAGATATTTCTCCTTTTTTTCCTTCATGTGCTGCTTGGATCTGATTGGCATTTTCGAAAAGTTTCAACTGCTAAGTAATATCCGATGGGTGGAGAGCTTTTAGGCAGTTGTACAATAACTACAGATGCACGGTGTGACTAGGGTAGTGGTCTTGATAAAACAAAATTGCGAAGCAGACCCAACGGTTTAAGAAGAAAGCTAGAAAGTGCAATATAGTTCCTTGTCTGTTTTATGAATACCAGCACACCCATACCATTTGCAGTCATGCAGCCTCATGCCATTAGATGCTCGGTACAGTGCTTGTCACGGGGTTGCAGTTTGCGCCACACACTCATTCGGGAAAATTACGTTATATTGTCCCTCCCCTCACGTCGGGTTCTTTCGCAAACTATAGTCCATTCTTCCCTTTTTTAATTTAGAAAGTAAGAATCCATTCTTAATTTTACGTGTGAAGGGCCTATAATACAGTATGATCAATTAGAGAATATCTTTGGGCGTCCTTCCCAAGGGTGTACATGGATTCTGACTTCCTCAATGAACCGCGTTACGTTTCTTCATGAACATCAAGCAAATTTTCGACAGCCCTTCGCATACTGAAACGCGAGCTGACATTCCAAACTACGATTTCTGCCTTTGTAACCCATATTTCATAATTCGTGTGGGGTCCTTCTGTTTTCGAGATTCGTTGGCTTTGAATTTGCAGGAACTTACGTAACTGAAGATACGTCATTTTAATTCGTAGAACTCAATAATTTGGACATTTCTTATTATTAGTAAGTGTCCGAATAGTTTTGTGAGCCACACTAAGAGACCCACCGACAGTGGACCATTCCCAATACATTCTAAATGCATCGCGATATCGAAATTGGGTTTTTACCCAATTCTGAATCGTGGGGCAAGTTCTATGGCATGGAGCTATTGCAAGTTATGTTATTTCGGAGAAATTGAATCGTGATTGTATGCCTTCACCCTCCACATTACAGTAGCAAGGTGAACAAATTCATACTTTCCGCGGGCTTCAGAAACTAAACCCTAGTGCTTGATTGGTGCTACCACAGCTATCTGTGCTGTGTAGATGAACCCCTCTATCCAAAGTCTGCATCTAAATTTGCGAAAATGAGCAGTTTCTCGATTTTACTCATTCCTCCAGTTTAGATAGGGGCCATCCATAAATTACGTGAGTTTTTTTAGGGGGGAGGGGGGTCTCGGCAGACATGACGTTTTTTTTCCCTCTAAGAACAGTTGCTATTGTGCAACTCATGCACAATCATTTTTATCGCGGTTATGTGAACAATAAGTAGTATTGTATACTGAGAAAAAGCATCTAACAAAAATTACCAAACTTTTTATCATTATGAGATAAATGTCATTGCCTGTATTTTTAAAGAAAAAATACCGAGCGTTTTTAGAAATGCAATAATATTCATTGTAATTCAGCCACTCTGTTTTCTAAATACTAGTCATATCTAGTCTTAAATATAATGAAGCAAATTATATTTTTTTAAATAAATCCCAATGCAACCAATCACAAATTAACGTACTTACATCAAAATGCGCATTTTGAAAAATAGCACGTGAGATTGGAAGGGGAAGAGGGGGTCGAACAAAAATCTCACGACTTCTCACCAAGGGGGGAGGGGGAGTTGAAAAATCGCCTCACGTAATTTATGGACGGACCCTAATGTGATAAATGTGCCTAAACGGGGCACATTTAAATCAAAGAAGGCAATGGCTCAAACTCTAGTTAACAAAAATCTCTATTAAGTATGAAATTACCACGAATGAATTAGGATAGAGGCCATACACTTCCTACAATTACAAGAAACGCGAACACCGGCACTTATACACATACCTGTAGATTTTTGCTATAGGGAAAATTATATTTTTTATAGACTACTAACTGCAGGAATAATAGGACGCGTTTGGAAAGCTATTGACTCGACAAATATCGTATTATTATTATTATTATTATTATTATTATTATTATTATTATTATTATTATTAATAATAATAATATTATTATTATTATTTATTTTTCTTTCACCTCAATTTAATATGTGCTTTCATCTTAAAAAGAAAATAAATATTTAACGAATAAGTAATATTTGGTGACCGTAGGGATTAGAAAAACAAATATTCTTTATTTCATTTCTAAATATCAAAAAGTATCACGTAATTTCCACTTGTACTTCCTAAAATACAAGTCAATTCTAAGAAAAGTTGTAGTAGTTTTCCGTTGTTTCTCCGATCAACACCAGGCGAATACCGGGGTAGAACCCTAATAAATAGGTCATGAACCGCGCGCGATCTATCCTTTCTCTTCCTCGTTCTATACTCACCTCTAACTTACACACACACACACACACATGCGCTACATATGCCAGGAGTCCGGTCGGGAGCTTAGAGCTTGTTCTGGCTAGGGCGGTGTCTCGGTGGTGGGAGATACCTGTTTACGAAAAACCCCGCTTGCCGACGGGCAGGTCGGCGCCAGATCTCACAATTCTGCGGGGGAAGATCACCGTCACATCCCGAGGGGAACACATGTACTACACTTACGGTACTAACGACATCAGTTGACAGGCCCGGAATCGCTAATCAATTAGCGTAATGCATATTATCACGAGAGGTGGCGTTGTTCTTTCCTCGCTGGATGGTGAGATCGGGCCACGTTGGCTTGCGAGGTTCCCCCTCCAGGTATCTCCCAGCAGCGGGACACCTCAGCCAGAACAAGCTCTAAGCTCCTAACAAATGAAAGTGTAGCGCAGTATGTGTCACAAGGAGGTAGGACAAGGGGAGAGAAGGGGCACTGCTCCGGCATTCGCCTGATGTTGATCAGTGAAACCATGAAAACTACCGATCAGAACAGCCGGCCGCTAGGATTCTCCTTCAGACAGCGGCTGAATCTGACATAGCCATGTAGCTGGTGTCGGAAATCCTGCGATCGTCGGAGTCGATACCTAGGCTCTGCCGGTCAGAGGCGCTGCAGTGACATCTGCTTATGTCCTGAACCACAGCCGATTTAAAAAGAATTATTTCTTTCAGCGACCGCTTACATTTACCTGTATAATGCAAAGCATACGTAATCGTGACACAATTGCATATAAATTACTAAAATATAACAATTCTGCATACCAGTATTTTCGTAAATATCTCGATTTCCAGCAATCGGAGACTTCCGTTTTTGAGTGTGAGTAGCTACATTTTTAATCTTCTTTGTTGCGCAAAATCCAGTCTATGTTGAGCGTTTTGAAAGAACTAATCATAATATTTCTGCAGTGCTAATGTTTTCATTTATTAACGTTAATGCGCAAGGTTAATGTTTTCTTGCGCAAGAGTAACGCGAATACATAGTTATTAGTGGCATATAGTAGCCAAAATGCTACAGAACAAAACCAAAGAAACTTTTTGCAAAAAAGCAGAAGGCACTCCTGTACTCATACAATGCATATCAATGATATAAAAAAAAGCTATTTCAGAAGGCAACTCGTAAAGAGCAATTCTTTAACGGCGGGCAGCCTCTTTAATGGAGCCTTGTCGAACGACGTCAGCTGTGTCATCAGTCACAATTCAAAGTGATTGTTAATTTATCGCCTTACTTAGCAAGAAGAGAAAGTATTGTGATTTTTAGACCGAAAAACGTACTACCAGGCTCTGATAACAAAATAGTGGATAAATCGTGTCCCAATATGTAGTATATTACTTTCTCTATCATGTGTAGTCAGAAACCGTGATTTGTGGGTTCTGATACCGAAAAATCGATTGACGGCAAACGTCTGTCCGCGTGTGATTAACGCCTATACCGTTCATCTAATTTTCTCCAAAATTGATATTTCCGGATTGATGTGAACGAACTCGAGGCTCTGCAAGTTTGAAACGCATACAGACGACTTGGTTGTAGTGAACTTCTGGGGACTAACATTTTTGGTTCACTCTATCAGAGGTTCACTATATCCGACGATGTCAGAATTAAATAGAATTTCTCCAAAATGATTGATTTTATTAATATACAGATACAGCAGAATACTTTAATTACATGAACTGAAAATTTCAGTATCTTTATTTCACCGTATAAAATCAATTATTTTTAATTGTTTGTTGGGTACATTTTTCATTTGTAATTTTTGTAGTTCCTTCTTCAGAGTTCGTGCTCTCTACATACTTGATCTGCCTTGTCCACTGTCTCCAAGTATCTTAATGCAGAAGAAGATGAAGAAATAAAAGAGGTCATCTTCGTCAACATACTATGTTGTATATAGTATGTTGACGAAGATGACCTCTTTTATTTCTTCTGATAAGAACGTCAACAACACCAAATCAGAATGCCCACTATCTTAATGCAGTCTTGACGCCCTTAAATGTTTCTTGCACTGATGGAACACATTCATCCGTATCATCTTCACCACTCATCACTGAAGTCCCCATTCCGAGTCCGCTACCTCCACATCAGGGTTGACTTTTTCGATGATGTCCAAACTGCCTAGTGTTGAAATTTGTGGCAGTGAGGAGATAATTTGTTAACTTTCTCGCTACCGCTTACGCAGTGGAGAGAAAGTTATATAATGCTGCTCAAAAAATGGCGAATTTTCAGCAGAAAACCTCTTATTGCAGGGCCCTGGTAAAGAAAAGAGGATAAATCCTCTAACAATTTTTTTCTAAATGTAGTAAAAAATCCTGTAACGCGTAGTGTAGGCAGAATCCATGTTATGTGTGTCCTTGATACCCGAAAATCGAATGACGGCAAAACGTCTCTGTCCTTCCGTTTATGAACAACGCATCTAAAATTCGTTAGCCGATTTCTGTAAATTGATATTCGCAAGTCGATGTGGCTGATGTCGCGGCCCCGTGAATTTGAAACCGATATTATAATTTGGGGAGAATTTACATGAAGCCCCTTGCGACATTTTCCAAATTTTCAAAAAAATGGCTCCATCGATATTGATTAAATTTTGTTGTTGGATAGTGTGAAGGACGTTTAAGAGAATGGTACTGGTCTCATATACCTTGAAAACCCTGATTTTTCGAAAAATGCAAAAATTCGAAATTGTTTCGGCGTTTTCCTACAACTACAATTATGAAGATAGATATTTTTCCCTTAATGAAATCTGTTCCTTCAAGATAGATTTTGAAATAACATGTACAAATTATCGAAAATTTGAGTACTTTTCGCGTAATTTTGCGTGAAGGTACGGACGAGAGTACTGCTGTGTACACCATTTTTAAAATTTTCGAAAATCCAGAGAAAATCCAGAGAGAAAATCCAGCCGAAAATGGGACTAGCACAACTTTCGTCTTTAGATACATGCGAGGATATATATATATATATATATATATATATATATATATATATATATATATATATATATATATATATATATCCTCGCAAATTCAAGCTTTTTTGAGGAAACATTGCGTAATTTTGCATGAAATAGAGAAATTTTCTCGTAGGTATCGAACAGTAAAAGTGTGATGCTAGTCTCATTTCTGTCGAACTCGAAAATTTTTCGAAAATTGCAAAAAGTTAACATTTCAAAACTATAAAATTGAAGAAAGAGAATATTACATTAAAGAAAATTTGTTCTATAAAATATTCTCATTAAAAAAGGTCATTTACAAGGTTTTGAAAAAACTTGTAGTTATCGCGTAATTTCTGCTTGAAATTAATGCCGATTATTAAAAAAACATTTTCTCCAAACGGCTCCTAATTTTTCTTTAATTTTTTTTATCACGGATAGAACAAGGAACAAATAATGGCGCGGGTCTTATTTTTGTTGAACTCTCTGAATTTTCGAAAATTGCTTGTAGGAAATGTGGGGAGGGCCAATTAGATTTTTAAGCGGCAGCCTAAATGAGTACGTCAGAGCGAATGCTTGGTGTAACGGAAAAGCGTTTGGCGCGTGGACCCGAGTTCGAGTCTCTGCGTGGAAAATACATTTTGCTGGTTGAAACCACGTTTGAAGGTTCATGTAATTTAAAAAATGCGGAGCCGTTGCAGATAATGTAAGAAAGTATGTGCGGTTGTGGCTCTACTACTTAGTTAATCAATGGAATCTTCATCATGCCGATCAGTCACCCGAACATATTCGGTTGTTGACCCCCTAGTCGTCCCCTTTGTCTTCATTGATCCCTTTAAAATAACACCCAAGGGGTCGATACCGACTTTCTTCTTTCATTGAAGTCCTCAAAATAATTGGTAAGCTAAAAAAGTAAATTTTCAAGTGGATTAGATGCCTTTCTGGATTGTCTAAGACTTATGTACGTATGTTGGGTATAAGTACTTGGGTCTACGACTTGATGTATATTTTCGAAATGAATAAGTTTTAAGCCGCTCTTGAAAAAAGTGGAACTTTTTTTATTGTTTTCGGATTTTCCCCGAGTTCCTGAGTGTCACTCGTGAACGGAGGCTGCATAGGTTTCTTTCAATGTATCCGCACATTGGAAATTAGTAATGCAGTTGGTTTTGTATTTTTACCGAGTTCGTGGGAATTAACGAAGTCATAGACACTCTTCACATGGCCGGAAGCTGCTTAGTTTTCTTTCAATTTCTGCGCGCATTCGAAATTAGTAATGCATACTATACTGTACTCCGATTTAAATATAATGTCCCTTCAAGGTCACGAGCTGGAAGAAGAGACTGTCACTGACTGGAAGAAGACACTGTCATCATATCAGGAGCTTCAATACCAAAACTTTAAGTAGCATCGAAGCTCCAGATTTGATGACAGTGTTCCAACTCGTGACTTTGAAGGGACATTTAAATCAGAGTATAGTGGTCTTCTGCTTCATAAATGCCACTGAAAAAATATAATCTGCAGCTCTCTCTGTTGGAGGCCTGTAGATGCAAAGTAATATCATTTTTAGCGAAGGAAGATGTATAACAGACATTTCAAAAACATTTTCAACGGAATACACATTTAATTCTGTCAAGGAGATAGAACTGATATTATTTCTAACATATATTCAAAAACCCTCATATGCAGGACTTTTATGAGATTGCCTTTCTCTACAATAATAACCTGCTAGGTAAAAGTTTGGAATTTGGAAAATGCTAAGTTCATTAGGAGATAACCAATGTTCTGTAAAGCAAAGAACATTCATTTGATTTAAATTGCTCTGTAGAACTGCGTGCTTTTCACTAGGAATGGATAGATCATAAAAAGAGGAATACAATGGTATATCAGTTGTTAATGTTTTGATAATTTGAGTGTAAAATTATACGTTCTTACATGTAATTTGAAATTAAATGGACAATATTTCCTTTTATTAGCCCTTGCAACGGTTGCCTTCGGGAAGGTGGTCTTCGCGGTGCCGAAACTATGGCTGGAGGCTGCATAGTTTTGTTTCAACTTTGCACTCATTCGAAAGTAATAATATGGATTATACAAAGAGAAAAAATATTCTACCAGGTGGTAACACTGCAAATCAGCATGTTCAACTCACAGCCCTCTTGCCATACAAGAGTTGAGTTTTCATTAATTATAAATACTTTATTCAACATAAATTAAATTTCTCAAAAGTATTTTTCAAGAAATTGAATATTTTATTTAGTTCATTGAATTAAATTATATTTTAAAATTAATCGATTATGTTTAGTTTTAATACAATTATAGTCAATAATTGGAACAATATATCATTAAATTAATTGTTGAAATAGTTCCATTTAATCGATTATTAATGATTGCCAACACTAGATAGATCAAGGGAAGAGGATACTCTCCTATATGCTGTAAAGGTCCATTTTAAAAATTTCCCTCTCTTGGCCGCAGGAGCACTGTGAGATACGAACGATTAACACACAAGAGGTAGAAAGACTGACAATTCATTCTCAGAGCAATAAAATAGTTTGCCCGTCGCGAGTAATCGTACCGAAAATCCGTGTTCTTTAAAATTCTATCAAAGTTAATTTCCTCGGAGCTATCAACTAAAAAATATACATTTCCCACAGACATTAAAACAAGTAAATTATTTGGTAATTACATTCAGAAGAAGAAAATGTATGAGGACATTCCTTCCTCCCCTCTTCTGAGAAACTGCCACTGCATTAGTTACCATTTTGCTGTAGGTATTATTATAAAATACTAAACACTAGTTAATCGTGTCGTCGGCGACGCTGAAAACTGTTTTAAAAGTATTTTCATGAGTTGAAAATGTCTTTTATACTTTCTTCTTTCATGCATAGCTTTGTTCAAATACGTTCTTATAGTATCTGGCATTTGACTTACCAATGAATTGTAGTAGCTGTTAATGTTATATTTACATTCAAAAATTCCCAACATCCAATGGCCGTGTATATTACTTCCATACAGGATATGAACTAGTAATATTGAAATTTCAAAATTATAATGACCGTAAAAAAATACTTGCAGGTATGAATAATGCGAATAGTTAGAATTTAGCACAGCTATATTTTTACGTTTTGTTTTCTAATATGAACGTAAATTCTGACGCAAAAGCTTCTACACTACATTGGATTCCCCTGAGTTGACACATCCATATTTCCCACCCTAATTTTTTTTAAAGATTTTAAAACTCCACAAACTCAGTCTGATTTGTGTTCTGAAGGCGAATATATATA